>JACJUY010013654.1:0-19288 GCA_014220935.1 Platorchestia sp. MABIK | reverse complement strand
ATTTCTATTAAACTATTTCATGCAAAAAATGACAAGAATTAACTTGGCAACATATGTGACAAGTACATATTTTGAAATAAAATTAAACTTAACACGTTCGCTGCATTTCCGTGGCTGTTAACAGTTGGTTTGGTAAGGTTGTAAGTAGCAGAATAGGGAAACCAACTTTTCTGCTTGAATAAATTTTAATTCTTCCTAATGAAGATGAAAAATACAATTGCATGATTGTAATCCACTTCGTATTATCAGAATTATTTTTAAAACATGTCACAACACAGATAATATGTCGTGCATATATACAGGGACGTAAATGGCCAATTTACCTGTTGGTACACATGTGGCCCCATACGCAGGGAATGTGTTAACAAAAGCATTTTTTTGCAATTTGAATGTTTAGACTATTATCCTAGACTTGATGTATAATTGCTTGTTCCTTTATTGTACATTCTGATTTCAGTTGGATGCCACGGAGTTTGAACTTCCACAAGTGGATGAGCTGCCAACATTGGAAAGTATCCTCAATGAGCCTGACAATGCTGGAGACCTGGACTCAGCTTCTGACTCTGAAGAGCATCATTCAGTCACAGAATCTGATCCCAAAGCCAACTTTTCATCAGAGGCAGAAACTTTGTCAGCTCACTCACACAACAGTAGTCATGGGTCACTGGAGCTGTTGTCCTCCACAGGCAGTGGGGGGTCGTCTCGGCAACACAAGGCTTCCTCGTCGGTGGTGCGGCACGTGGCCTTGACGGGCATCGCGTCACAGCTGGTGTCTGCTCAGGAGCGCAGCAACTCCGGCCTGCCCACCACCATGGCAGTTGGCAGCGTGATTTGTGTGGGCACGAGTCATGGGCTCATCATGGTCTTTGAGCCCAGTCAGGCCCTGAAGTGGTGTCTTGAGAGTCAACATATTGGTGAAGAGTATGGCTCTGTGTCGTCACTGGCACTCAGTGAAGATGGCACCCGCTTACTTGCTGGCTATGCCAAGGGTCATCTTTGTCTTTTTGATTTGATCAACGGCAAACTCATGCAAGCCATTCCAGATGCCCACACGGCCTCAACAGCTGTTTTGCACCTCAAGGTAATTCTTGTTTACTATCTTCTTTCATCATAATCTCTCAAGATTTCTTTTTTATAAATTACTGACACTCAAATTGTGAATACTATGTTAGGCTTCTAAATGTAGTGAATCATGAGATGTAATACTCTCATACCTTTCATTTTTAAAGCCTATATAGGTGCATTGGCTGCGTTTTGTCCCCCATATGAGTACTTTATGCCTGAAATATTTACTCTTTTTATTCTTTAAAATTTTTGCTTCCAATTTTGTTATTTTCTTTTGTCTATTGTAGGCTTCAGAATAGTACCCTTGCTAGTCATGTTTTCTATCTTTAACTTTTACTCCCACATTTGAGCATAGGGAGGGAATGAGAAGCTCATCATTTGTATTCCTCAGTAATCTTGAATAAAAAATTTTTCCAATTCACAACTTTTTTGTTGAAATTGCTTAAAGTGATAGTTACTGTTTCACTATCAATTTTCTTCATTGTACTCTATTTGCTCACTATCTACTTTGTCTATTCTAATCCTAGTGCTACTTATTTACTGTCCACATGACTCACAATACCAATTAGGCATGTGCTCTCCTGGATACTTCCAATGCTACTTACATCTACTCATATCTACTTGATCCATGCCACACTCAATGCCACGTATGTCTACTCTATCTATGCCACACTCAATGCCACGTATGTCTACTCTATCAATGCCACACTGAATGCCACGCATGTCTACTCTATCTATGCCACAGTCAATGCCACGCATGTCTACTCTATCTATGCCACACTCAATGCCACGTATGTCTACTCTATCTATGCCACACTCAATGCTACGTATGTCTACTCTATCTATGCCACCCTCAATGCCACGTATGTCTACTCTATCTATGCCACACTCAATGCCACGTATGTCTACTCTATCTATGCCACACTCAATGCCACGTATGTCTACTCTATCTATGCCACACTCAATGCCACGTATGTCTACTCTATCCATGCCACACTCAATGCCACGTATATCTACTCCATCTATGCCACCCTCAATGCCACGTATGTGTACTCTATCCATGCCACACTCAATGCCACGTATGTGTACTCTATCCATGCCACACTCAATGCCACGTATGTCTACTCTATCTATGCCACACTCAATGCCACATATGTCTACTCTATCTATGCCACACTCAATGCCACGTATGTCTACTCCATCTATGCCACACTCAATGCCACGTATGTCTACTCTATCTATGCCACACTCAATGCCACGTATGTCTACTCTATCTATGCCACACTCAATGCCACGTATGTCTACTCTATCTATGCCACACTCAATGCCACTTATGTCTACTCTATCAATGCCACACTCAATGCCACGTATGTCTACTCTATCTATGCCACACTCAATGCCACTTATGTCTACTCTATCAATGCCACACTCAACGCCTCACTTGAGGTGTTGGCATCATTTCCAAGAAGATATTTAAAGGATGTGGAATCTCACCAACCAACAGCTTCAGCTTCCTTGTAATATTCTGCTACTTAGCAAGGGAGTCATAAGTCTACCATTCATCACTCGTCTTGCTAATGTAATATTATTTTTCAAATTTCAATAGCTTTTCTTTGTTAAAAAAGAGGAAAATGCATCGACATAATTGACATGCCTATTTTATGTTCTATATAGTACTAATCTTGGATTAGAAAATAAGAGATTTTAATTATGTCAAAATAAGGTATTCTCTATCTCTTACACATATACACATGTTTCGGCGCGTGGTGTCTCGGAACTAACATATATACACAGGTGTTGGCACGTGGTGTCTCGGAACTAACAAATATACACAGGTGTTGGCACGTGGTGTCTCGGAACTAACAAATATACACAGGTATCGGCACGTGGTGTCTCGGAACTAACAAATATACACAGGTGTTGGCACGTGGTGTCTCGGAACTAGCATCCTCCCTAAACTGCTGCTGCTGTTCACAAGCCTCTTCAGTGAACTCTGGTCAGAGCTACACGCTTTAGTGAGGTCCTCCTCCTGTCTTATCCTCTTAACTTCTCCTGGCTTCCTGAAAATGCTGGCTGCTTCTGTCTGCCAGATGTTGGCATTTCACACAAATGATGTGTGTTTCTCATTCTCAATTGATTTTCCATTGTTTCCCAAGTTATCCTTACTGCAATGTATCCTGCTACTATTTAATGCACAGAGTGTGTAGGATACTTTTCTAAATCTCATGATAATATAAATGATGCTGTAAAGACTAATGATTTGTATTTTTTTGTGAATTGCTGTATTTAATGCATACGCAGACTTCATTAGATCTTTGTGCTAGTAGGATGGTCGTTCTAGCCTTAGCCTTGTTGAGCAAAGGTGGGAAAATGAAGCATTAATGTTTGCTAGGCACTGCCTGTGAAGAACTCTGTGAATGGTGCAGGAATGAGATGACGCATGCATTGCAGTGGACCGACCTGCCCAACTTGGCGATGCTGAGCGACAGCGGTGGCTCCGTGTTTGAGGTGGCCGTGAAGCGCACGATGGGCCTCAACAGCAACATGAGCCGCTGTGTCTTCACGGGCAGTCGGGGCGAGGTGTGCACTGTGGAGCCGCTCCTCATGAGCCGCTTCAATGTGGCGCCTCTGCTGCAAAATGTCATTGTCGCCATGGCCACCATCACTAAGGTCAGACCATTTCTCACAGCTCTGACAAATTTGCCTGCACAGCACCTCAGTTCTTTGTGTGCTTGCTTTGAAATCATTGTTTCGCTAGGCGGCCTGCTTAGGGTGGAAATTTTTGAACAAAAGTCTTTATTTCATTTGCTTACCTAAGTATGCTCAACTTTCATTTGTTCAATTTATAACTTCAATATATATGGTGTCTTGCTGAATTATATCAGAAAAAATATGTTAATTAGATTAGGTTGCACAACACGGCAAAGCTTTAAAATGAAGGTTATAGCAAAAACAACAGATTTAAAATACATATCTATTAAAAATTAGAACGTTTCGATCATCAAGATCATCATCAGCTATAGTCTGAAATATAAGAATTGACAAATTAAGATCGGCAAAAAAAACCATTCAGTAAGTGATATAATGATATGCACACAAATTAAAAAAAAAAATTATGTAATACCTATTTTCAACGGATAGGATGACTGCATGTCATTCAGGTTAGGTTTCAATTTGCTAATAAAGAGGGATTCAAGAATGCGTAAATTAAAACACGAACCTGCAGAACCTAATATTGGAAAATCTTCGAGTGAGATAGTTGTACTGCATTTTTCAGCATGGATTCTAATAGCTGAATGGGAAGGCCTACTTAATGGAATACCAGTCCTAAAACTTCTACCACTATGTTCAAATACCCTCGTAGATAGCAACCGAGATGTCGAACCGACACGCACAGACCCACACAGTGGGCAACAGTACTTGTATACAACAGAGGAAAGCATTGAAATGGGTAGTCTATCTTTAAAATGAAAAAATGAACCTATTTTGAAATTATTATCCAAAATAATTTGAAGGTCAACACAGGGAAAGTATTTCACAACTATTATTTCAGTCTGAGAGGTTGAAAGAACAATTGCTCTCATTAGTTGTGAAATACTTTTCCTGTGTCGACCTTCAAGTTATTTTGGTTAATAATTTTAAAATAGGATCATTTTTTCATTTTAAAGATAGACTACCCATTTCAATGCTTTCCTCTGTTGTATACAAGTACTGTTGCCCACTGTGTGGGTCTGTGTGTGTCGGTTCGACATCTCGGTTGCTATCTACGAGGGTATTTGAACATAGTGGTAGAAGTTTTAGGACTGGTATTCCATTAAGTAGGCCTTCCCATTCAGCTATTAGAATCCATGCTGAAAAATGCAGTACAACTATCTCACTCGAAGATTTTTCAATATTAGGTTCTGCAGGTTCGTGTTTTAATTTATGCATTCTTGAATCCCTCTTTATTAGCAAATTGAAACCTAACCTTAATGACATGCAGTCATCCTATCCATTGAAAATAGGTATTACGTAATTTTTTTTTTTTAATTTGTATGCATATTATTATATCACTTACTGAATGGTTTTTATTGCCGGTCTTAATTTGTCAATTCTTATATTTCAGACTATAGCTGATGATGATCTTGATGATCAAAACGTTCTAATTTTTAATAGATATGTATTTTAAATCTGTTGTCTTCGCTATAACCTTCAGAAAAAATATGATTTTGCATCTGAATGGTCAGGTGATAGTGGTGTCACTGCGGCCGTCTCCAAAAGTGCTTTTCTCCTCCCCCCTGCGCGGCTCCTCCTCCTCGCTGCCGCTGCTGGCCTGGCAG
The DNA here is from genome assembly GCA_014220935.1 of Platorchestia sp. MABIK. NCBI lineage: Eukaryota > Metazoa > Arthropoda > Malacostraca > Amphipoda > Talitridae > Platorchestia > Platorchestia sp. MABIK. The sequence continues at coordinate 13,904 of JACJUY010013654.1, read as the reverse complement.
TTTGTGGTCATCCAAATGCCCGACCGCACCCGAGTGGTCGACCCCGTGCTCGCTTTTGGCAGGCAGCACACCCTCTATTTCTACCAGGTGAGGCGTGCTGGCTAGTGTGAGTACTCTACTTCGAATGCTGTTTTGTTGCCGCACTTAATCACTTAGGTTTATTGAATATAAACCTAATGCAAGACTTATGCAGTAAACCTAAAGCTATCAAGTGCTGCAACAAAACAGCATTCACAGTAGAAGTAAGTGACGCATCACGGAGCCTAGAGATGAAGACACTGCATCAATTCAACCAATTACTCGTTTTGTAGAAGAAAATAATAACTTTGCCATCAAAAACGTTCATGCAAATATTTATAAATACAATTTAAATAACTTTGAAGCTTTCAAGAATGGTCTTTTAGAGAAGTGCGGCGTGCAAGACGCGGTTATTTCAACATAGATCAAACCTAGAAACCAGTTACTAAGCTCATTCTAGTATTGCTCTGGTAGCCCATTCTTTGAGAAAACATTGACATTCATAGGGAGAAAGCAAAATCAAAAGTATATGAAATAAAACCAAAACTTATGTTGTGCAAGAAATGCAGAGAAGATGGTCATAGGGTCAAGTACTGCCAAGGAGAATAAATTTCCTCAAAAATTCAGCTCAGTTGGTCACGGTATTGACGACTGCAAATCTGATTCGCTTCAGTTCTATTATTGCGTGCAGGAATATATCCCAGGCCCTATAAGCATTTTATCTATCATCATACACTCCGATGGAGCATAGTTCTTTCAGCAATTTTACACAAACGTTTAGAATTTTTACGTGAATGCTGCGAGCGTATCCTTTTTTCTTTAATCCCGTGTTGCCCTGTCATCAAATCAAAGACGATATGTCGGAAAACGAAATTGATCCAGTGACATAGCCAGGCTAAAAATCTCAATCCCTGTGCCATCTGCTCTCCATGCATCAGCAAGGTTCAGGCTGTTGCTGTGATGTGGACCAGCTAACATTAGAAGGCCAATCAGTGCTTTCATTTCAATATTATCAGTTTGTTTTACTTCACATGGTTTGCCATAACTCGGAATTTTTGTAGCAATTACGATATTGGTATCCTTTACTTATGAATTGATTATTTCTCTTGTCAGAAAGACTTCCCAGAAGTCCACTGGAAAATTGGCATTTACAGGTGGTCTTATTAGTCCTAGTCTTCATTTGAAAATATAACTGGATGACAATGCCCACGTAACTTAGGTGCAGTTTTTTTTACCATGTTGTTTTATTTTTCCTATCCATGCATCAAACCTAGATTTTTTATTTTCTGGGCATTCTTTTATGTTATCAAAATGTGTCACGTAATTGTAAAAGTCAGGATCATTTACATCTTCTAGACAATCTTCTTCACCTCCTCTATCAGAGAAGAAATCATCCTGATCACTTAGCTTGTCATCTGAGCAATTCACTTCCAACAGTTTTTGGATTGTACTCTTCTCTGTTTCATAATCTGTCTTATACTAGATTTTTTATTCTAAAACATTTATGCTCTTAATTATTATACCTAAAGATTTTGAAACTGTGGGTAGAAATACAATACATTAATGGATAATGATGGTAAAAAATGAGCAGCACGTACGTGGGGTGAGTTGACACCCCAGAATAGAATGCCACATTTAACTAGATAGTTCAAATGATATCTTGTTCTTAGCTTGTCCCATTCCCTTATGACTTGAAATTGTTCATAAATTTACTGAACCACTTTGTTTCACTGCAATTTGTGTACATTCTTGATGTGAAAGTAGTACGTTGAGTAAGTGTGAGGAGGAAGAGTAAAGTAAGAAAAGCGTGTGTTGTGCTGAGGTGACGCACGGCGCGAGCGACATGCTGCAGTTCCTGCCGCTGCGCAAGGTGACCACGCCGTACCTGCTGCACAGCATCGCCTGGCTCAACCCCTCCACCATGGCGCTCCTGGACAGCTCTGAGCAGTGCCACGTCATGGACGTGCGCTCCCAGAAGTCCATTGAGAGCATCGACCTCACCTCTCTAGGGCTCGTGTACGCTTCTCAGCACTTCAAGGCAACCGCCACTGGCGGCAACGTCAGCCGCGCTATGGTCAGTAAAGAATAGAAGTCGCTAGTAATTCTAACTTCACGCTGAATCGCGCCGCTTGAATTCCAAGCTTACAGGAGGGACAGTAAACTTCCTAATTTCCATGAAGTGAGTTTTTCTAGCTTTTACTGAACGGGAATTTGTAACATGGCAGTAGAGGGAAAGTACTAATGTCCGCATTTTCTTTGACTAGGTTTGATGACCTGAAGAATTACTGTTAATGTTTCGTCTGTATCCTAGCTTGCTTAAGTAACGTCTAAGTTTGATCTTATATTTTGCGACTTGGTAGAATTAAAACCTTGAGTGAATTAGAATGTAATGAAGGATATGAAATCTTTTTAAAGACATTAGCGAGGCCTAGCGCAGTAGTCGCCACTCACGCGGAGAGCGGTTTGAAATAAGCTCTTCTAATGCATTAGTGTTGCCTGCTGCTACTCCCCGTTGAGCCGTGGTGTCACCTGCCCTTGGTGTGACTGCAGCCTCTCTGTGCCGTGAGCAGGCTGTGGCGGGTGACAGGGCCTGCTACCACTCCATGGTCAGCTTCGGCAACCAAGTCATCCTGCTGGGGACGCGGTCGCTGCAGGTGGGGAGGATGGAGTGCAGGGCCAGGTCAAGCGACCGCCACTCAGGCTCATCTAACATCCACAGCTCTATTACCATTCGTCCTACTTCCATGTACTGCGTATAAATTATAGTACTTATTCAGGAGTTTCTTTCATACCGCTTTATGATGAAGCTCCTTCATAATTGAGGAGTGGATAGACAGTGTTTTGTTGTCAAATTTACTTAGCCTATCGTAACGCAGTAACCATTATTGTAACTATTTTTGTGATCAAATTTTACAAACTTGAGTACGCATTACAAGTGTTTTAGTCCTGTTTCACACCGAACATTCCAATGTATTGGGGGTCAACTTACCCTCTCATACTAGTCCTGTCAATATATTATGTAGCTTCTGAAGTGCTATGCAGAGCTAAAATTGACCTGCAGGTCTCGGTGGGAATCTAGCTTCCCATCTCTTTGGTGTTTGGTGCCCTATTTTCATTTTGATTTTGTCGCATGAGATCACTTGTGACGATTGCTGGCTTTCTTTTTCTTTTATGCTTCCTCTCCTGCAAATGGTATGTTCTCACGTTCATTTTCCTTCTGTAATTTCTGAAAGATTTCTGTAATAAATGTCTTACCAAGGGAATATTTACGTCACTAATTTAAAAATTGATACTTGTTTGCAACATGTTTTTGCTCTGCAGTAAGATTCTTAACAGGTGTTTTTTGCTCATTTTAATGAATGCAATTCAAATTTCTGAATAGTCCTAACCGTGTTCAATTCAAAAATCTTTTGACTTTATCTCACATAGAAATTTTAGGGAAGAAAAACCATTGATAAAAAAGAAAGCAAATGAATTACTTGGAGGAGAAAATATAGACAAATCACAACAGCAGAAAGTTACAAGAAGACAAGACGCACAAATCATTACAGAGTCGTGATGATCCCTGAAAGTTACGTCTCATCCTCGAACGCGATCGCCGCTTTTCCGAGTGTGTTTGCGGGCACCCACTTTGAGCTCTCTTTAAAGCGTCACTACTCCCAACGTATCGGATGCATAAATGAAGGGCGTCTTTTCTTTGCAATATTTAATGAGTTGAAAAGCTAAAAAATTCGCAGGTTAAAAAATGAAGATGCTGTGTTATCGTTGATGAGGAGATGTCCCCTCAGGCGGCGTGGGATAGGCAGTAGGTTTTGGTTAGTTTTGGGTGTCCTATGCTATGGGGATACTGTTAGGTTACTCCAACAATAGATAGGCCTTCAGAACTTCCATCTCTTGTGCCTACTTTGCTGCTTCCTCTTTCATGCTATTTCTTTCATTTCTTTTTGTCTTTTCTTCCTTAACTTTGTGTTTCTATGCGCTGAGTGTTATGTGGAGGACCACACTCTGTACAGAGATTTTTTGTTTTCTATAGTCCATTGTAAATGCTCCCATTCTTTTCTCTATTGAGATTGCCTTTATTTGAGCTAAGAAGTATTGAACAAATAAAATAAAAATAAAAAATGGGGATGAAAATATGCCTCTCTGAGACCTATGCAGTCACCCCTCAGGGGGATACAACTATTGTATCTATGGGAAGTAGCGCTCCCAGGGGGAAAATGTGAGGGCCCGAGCTAAGGGTTAGGTAGGCTTCCTTTTTGTTGAAATAAAATAGGTTTTTGTTCTGTTACGGACCATTTTTTCGGTTCACTGCTGTCCTGTTTTTCAGCTCCTACTACTTTCTTCTTAAAATTTTTCTTTTTTTATGAACTTCTTTATTTGCTTACTGTTTCTGTGCACCTTGTGCATAGATTCTGCGTTCCCTCAACTCCATACCAAATAAAGCCTTCCTCCTTCCTCTCTTAGAACATCTTTGTTGTGGTTAAGGGAGGCTAAAACTTTCTTATTTAATAATAATAATAATAATAATAATAAAAATAAAGACCTATGCAGTTCCTTTTAATGTTATAGTGGGGGAAATGTGTGGATCAAACGTATTGCCTCACCACAGCGTTGCGGATGTATCAGAAGTAATAGGACCAACTGCAATTGATTCAGCAACACTTGCTGAGTCTTAAGTTTACCAATTTTCAATTAGGCTGACCATTTCTGCCCTGAAAAGAAAACAAAGGAGTCTCACGTATTCCCTACTTCCGTTTCGCTCCTCTGTGGTAGGTCTACGCACTATGCAACCAACCTCCTTTACTAGTTTGTCTGTGTAGCTTTTATTTTGTTCTCTTATTTCATATTTTGATGTCATCAAAGCACATTTGTCTTTTTCTTACCAGCATTGTAGGCTGTAGACTAAGGGGACAAAATTTTGCATCCTATTTGGACCATATGGCTGCCAAATTGACTGAGTTTCTCAGTGATAATTACTTTAATGGGATAGAATCGAAGGTTAAACTATTGATAAATCATTTGAAAATAACTCGCCTTTAGTTTTATGTCTTGGAGAATGTGTGGATATCTAGATATGTGTGTGTGGTGTGGGTGTGGCTGGCCGTTTCATTCACCTAGTGTGACACATTCATGTGTGATGCTGTAGCAGGCTGCTTCACACACGACACACGCAGGTATGTCACACGCTGTGAAGTGTGATGTTCCCCTCAGGTGCTCACCGTACGCAGATGGAACGAGCGCCTTGACCAGCTGTGGGGCGTTGGCCAGGTGGTAGAGTGCCTGCAGCTGGCACGTCAGATGGCGAGCGGGGCAGCGGCTGCGGTGGTGGGCCTGCCACACCGCCGCTCCCGACGGCGGGCTGCGCTGCAGCACAAAGTGACGGAGCTTGTCGAGGCCACGCTGCAGGACTGGCAGGCCAGGCCGCCTCTGCAGGCCGAGCAGGTGGGCGGGGCTGGTGGGAGCCTCACACGGACGGTCGCGTCCCCCAGAGCTGGGCTCAGCTGCTCTGGGAGTGTTGTGTTGTTGTGGCAATGTGCGTTCATAGTCACTTGTGAGCTCAGCTCGTAGCATAAGTCAGCTAGTTTTAGCTAATAAAAATATTTCATCTTCAGCAAAAAGTTTTCCAGAAAGTGTGTGGACGATGAAGTGTCATGAGATTATTAAAATCTGGGCTTTGACAATGTCATGGGTCCCACAGAACGCCTAGACAACGACTTTGTCTAACTAAATTATGCATTCCATGTCTGGTGGCGGTAAAGATTATGCGCCATTGCAGGTGGTGGAGGAGATGGTGGGCGCGTGTGTGGAGCTGGGTGTGCTGGGCGTGGTGGTGGGCAGCATCTGGGACGCCCTGCACGGGTACGCCCACCACAGAGGTGAGGCTTGCTAGCAGCTGCTGCCTCACCTGCACCACTCGCGCCTCGTGCTGTGCGGCTCGCTTCTTTGTGTCTCTGTGTCATGCCCTCCTGGTGATGGTCCCCTCAGGGAGATACAACTATTGTATCTATGGGAATTAGCGCTCCCAGGGGGACTATGTGAGGGCCCGAGCTAAAGGTTAGGTAAGCTTTCTTTTTGTTAAAATAGAAAAGGTTTTTGTTTTGTTACGGGCTATCTTTTTTTGGTTCACTGCTGTCCTATTTTTCAGCACTTACTACTTTCTTCTTCAACTTTTTCTTGTTTCATGAACTTCTTTCTTAGCTTACTGTTTCTATGCACCTTGTTCATAGATTCCGCATTCCCTCAACTCCATATTAAACGGTGCCTTCATCCTTCCTTTCTTTGAATATATTTGTTGTAAAGGGAGGCTAAAACTTACTAATATATTAATAATAATAACCCTAGTGCTGGTCAGGTGTTCTCTTGTTCACACCTCGCGTCTTTGAGTAAGTCATGAGCTACATCACGTTCACCTCACGCACTGTCCAGCAAAATGTTTTGAGGCTGAACAGTCTCCCAACGACATTACGCTCGTTTTCCTGGATGCCATACTTCTCCAATGCAACATTGGGGCCACTTACTTGCTCCTCTGGCATGTCTCGAATGTATCATTGCAAAAGAGGCCTGCCTCCTATGTTGCCCTCAATCCACCATTGTGATGAAAGTATCTTGATACAGTTTAGCGTAGACGAATTCGTGAGTGATGACCTCAGCTGTCTGCAGTGTTGAGCCTGTCTAGCCCTGTCTAGAGGCGTTGTGTTGCGCCAGGCGTGTTCCTGGAGGCGCTGGAGCCGTGGATCGTAAGCGGGGCGCTGCCGTCGCTGCCGCCGAGCATCAGCCAGCAGCTGCTGTGCCACTACGACGCGCACGACAAGCTGGCCGCGCTGGAGCGCTGCATCGTGCGCCTCAGCGTGCCCTCCCTCGACCTGCACCAGACCATGACGCTGTGTCGCCGCCGCGGCCTCCACGACGCCATCATCTACGTCTACACCAAGGGCATGAGGGACTACGTCACGCCGCTCCAGGAGCTCATCACCGTACGTCTGCTGTCTCACCCTCCTTGCGTGTGACACCATTCTGTGGGGACTGTGTGATTGGACTCGTATTGTGTGGGTACTGTGTGACGGTACTCGTATTGTGTGGGTACTGTGTGACGGTACTTGTATTGTGTGGGTACTGTGTGACGGTACTTGTATTGTGTGGGTACTGTGTGACGGTACTTGTATTGTGTGGGCACTGTGTGACGGTACTTGTATTGTGTGGGTACTGTGTGACGGTACTTGTATTGTGTGGGTACTGTGTGACGGTACTCGTATTGTGTGGGTACCCAAATGCAACAAAGACATCCGGCGGCGCTTGCCCTGCAAGTCTCACACCGATATATAACACGGTACTCGTATTGTGTGGGTACTGTGTGACGGTACTTGGAGTGTGTGGGTACTATGCAAGATGACTCGTATGTGCAGCATGCTCCGGCCTAATTGTACAGGTGTGGGCACTGGAGCCACACAATATGAGAGCTCCTCTGCATTCCTTTCTTTACATTTGTGGACACTCGAGTCCTAGGTAAGTTACCTCAGTGAAATGGAATATTTGTGACAAGTTGCTCATACAAAGAGAGAGGGCAGGAGGGGAAGATATTAATCACGGATGACCACGACTGCTCATTTGCTGCTCTGTGGCGCAAGGCTTTAAGCTTTGCAGCAGACGTTCCTCATGTGTGGTCTGGAGCATTTATCTTCAGCGCAGCTTTTTTGCTTTGCTGCGTTTGTATCGCTTGATGTTGAGACCGAAGTTATGACGCGCTCGTGAGATATCTCTCATTTCATGACCTCGTATTAGGACTTCTGTTGAAAACTTCTGGAGGGAATTTAGCAAAGTTACAATGCCAATTTTTTTAGACTGATGTGTGTAGTATATCAAGTGACGGTACAAAAACCTTTCTTTAACATAAATGATTTCGTACCTACCTGATATTCTCGAGCTGAAGGAGTATCAAGCTTGCCTTTGTAGCTCGGTCGCTTCATGGGTTTGCTTGTTTGGCTTCATGAGGCTGTGTTGTGTTGTATGCCTCCAATTACGAGGCAACTCCACGTAAATATATGGCAATATTTGGTCTCGTGACGTTAATGACAGTGTGTCTCGGAAGGCACCAGGCTCAGTTAGATGGGCGGTTATCAGTAGGAAGAGTAAGGATGGCGGAAATGAGCTTGCTAATACATAAGGTAGAGTAGGGCAGTGAGAAATGCATAGACTACTGTTGGGTTAAGTATAGCAATAAATACAGTTTAGTAAGGCAGAATTGGTGCTAGTAAATGACACCCATTAATTGAGTGGGATTCATTGTTGATGTTGTAATGGATTAAGCCAAAACTGGGCATGTAATTTAACCTTGAACTCTTAAACGTAAAGGATATAATATCACTCATTGATTCAACCATTCAGTCATGTGAGTTGACCAAAGAGCAGCGATGGGATGAGCAAGAAGTGATGCAGACAGCAAGAGTAGGAAGCCAGTGCCGAGAAATATGGGAGTATAAGTACAATCTTCCAGCTTCCCTTTCACAATCACTCCTTAGGGCACCTCGTACTTTGAACTCAAAACTGCCCTAAAACTTCCCACTCATTACGAACAGTGAAAAGCTTAACCAACTGTACTCTTAGATGAACTGTTTTATGATATGCCATGTTTCTTGTTTAATGTAGATAATGTGGTGAAGTAATCAGAGTCTACACTAGAGAGGATTGTAAGGGCAGCGTACTTAGCTGCTTGATTTTGTGCTGCTGTGTGCTGTGGCTTACAGCTCACGCTCTGACCTGCCCCCTCCCCCCCCCTCCTGCAGGTGCTGTGCAATGCACTGGACGCCTCAGGGACCTCGCTGCCGCCCCCGATGCTGGCGCTGGGCAACGCGCTGCTGGTGTTCGTGTCGTGCTGTCTTGCGGGCCGCGGCTACCCTGCTGGGGACATCGAGCCTCACCTCCTGCAGCAGGTGGGTGCTGCTGCCTGCTCCTGCAGCAGGTGGGTGCTGCTGCCTGCTCTTGCGGCTGAGACACAATGCAATGTATCTTCCACTACCATTGTGCCCTGCAAGGAGAAGTATGAAGAATACACTTCATGTTGAGATTTAGACATCGCTGGTGTTAATGTCAAAACCTTAACACGCATTAATTATTGCTGTTCCTCAATTATCTTCCTTTTCTGTTCAGGCTATCCACTGGATCAAAAGTTCCGTTTTTAGAATTATTTATTGGCAGCGCGAACAACTTGATTCAGTGCGCAAATTTGTGTAGTGGGGTGTCTGGGCTTTAATTATTAATTTCTTTGCATTATTAATGCTGAAACACCGCAAATATTATAAGGTTGATTGAGGGGAATTGCAGATGGGTTATACTAGGTTTCTTCAGTTTGTCATCTACATGAATAGCTCGTACGATTATGTTAAAAGATCAACGTTAAGGTCAAGGATAAATTAACCAAGTCTTAGGTCTGCAAGGCAAGGTTGCGGATGGTTCTATGGTAATGAAAGCAAGCATAAATGTGTAGTTTTGTAATGAACATAGAAATTAGGTCGGTATTTCTAAAGGGTGGATCATAATTACTACTTTCATTTCTCTTCCATGCTAAAACATATCAAAGCAATGAACTACTCATGGCAATGAAATTTCCTTCCAATTAGTCCAGTGGCTTTTAATTCAAACCAGAGTGTTTGCCAGCCTATCAATTATTGCTCACGTCTACAGTAGTTGATCAACCAGAGTTCTTGCTGGCCTACTAATGATTGCTCATTTCTATTTGATCAATGCATTTTTTACTCCAACCAAAGCAAAGTTGTTGCCAGCCTATTGATGGCTTACTTCTAGTTGATCATTGCATTTTTTTCTTTTAGGTTAAATATGAAGTCTTCAAGTGCCTGACGTCGGTGCACACTAAAAATGCAGAAGATTGCCAGCAGCCTTTTCCCTTTCTCCGCACACTTCTGAGGTGAGGAACTCGATCTCACCAGGTAGGTTCATGCAGCCTTTTTCCTTTCTCTGCACACTTCTGAGGTGAGGAACTCAATCTCACCAGGTAGCTTCATGCAGCCTTTTCCCTTTCTCCGCACACTTCTGAGGTGAGGAACTCGATCTCACCAGGTAGCTTCATGCAGCCTTTTCCCTTTCTCCGCACACTTCTGAGGTGAGGAACTCGATCTCACCAGGTAGCTTCATGCAGCCTTTTCCCTTTCTCCGCACACTTTTGAGGTGAGGAACTCGATCTCACCAGGTAGCTTCATGCAGCCTTTTCCCTTTCTCCGCACACTTCTGAGGTGAGGAACTTGATCTCACCAGGTAGCTTCATGCAGCCACTATAAAGCGCTAGGTGTACAGTGGGGGTATTCCAAGTGCTCTCATGAATCATAGGTTGCATCCCCGCTGCCGTCCCCTCTGTTTTTCATCTGCTTGAGTTCAAATTCGATTTGTACTCTCAGTAGGAACATGTGAGGTCCCGAGCTCTGAGTTAGGTAGGTCTTCTTTTTGTTGAAATAAAATGTTGTTTTTTTAAAGACCATCTTTCTTTGGTTCACTGCTGTCCTGTTTTCAGCACCTCTGACTTTCCTCTTCAAGTTTTATATTATTTCATAACCTTCCTTCTCAACATGATGTTTCTTTGCACAGGATGATCCTGTGCTGGTAAACACTTTGTGTGTAGATTCCGCGTTTTTTTAACGCAACACTAAATGGTGCCTTCATCCTTCCTCTCTTTGAACATCTTTGTTGTGGTGTGGGAAGCTGAAACCAACTCATAATCAGTCATAGATTTCAAAGTTGGTGTTCTCAAATTCTCCCTCGTCGCCCTTGACGGAGCGCATCGTGTTACGCCACGGCAGTCCACGAGCATCGAGCTAGGCTGGAGGAGAGTTAGATCAGTCTTGCCAAAACTTTAATGCTGAACCTCAGATTCTTGCTTCAGAATCACGTCAGATGTCCCTGTCCGTCCATTTCCCAGCATACTTATGCCAGTATAATTTTGCCCTTTGCATGTTTGCTCCACCTGTGCCCTGCCAGGCGCTAGCACCCAAACTCTTCGCTATTCATTTCCTCTGCAGCCGCGGCATCGAGTAAGGCACAACTAAATACATGTTGCTTGCTGCCGTGATGACCACTTCTCTTCATTTTAATTGCTCCCTGATTTTCCCCTCACTTATATTGACTTCGCAGTTTGGCATTCTACCCATCTGGGGGATGCAATTATTGTCTCAATGGCAATTTGCGCTCCCCAAGAAAGATCTAAAGGCCCAAGCTGAAAGTTAGTGTAAATTGACCTACCTTCCGTCAAATTAACATAGGGTTTTTTGTTTGTAATCTTTTTCCAACCGAGGGCTGTTAATGTGTCTCTGTAATGTGGAAATGTGTTTGAAATGAAAATAATGAAGCCTGTTCTTTCAGAGCGGTTGCTCATTCCTGAACTTATGTGTTTGAAATATATTCTTTATATCTTTAAAATTTTTTGTAAGAATTTTGGTTTGTTGGGTATTCTGCTTTGTTGCATCTGTTTGTGCTTCCCTCTCACATGGAAACTCATGATGTGGTAGTTTCCTATAAGTCTAACTGTTGTGTCACTGTAGGCCCTGTTGCTCATTTTAATGCACTGTCATCAATGCAAGATGTGTCACTTTGGCTCATCTTTTCATTTTCAGACCGAGATAAAGCAGTGAGTATTACTTACACGAGTGGAATTATAGAATAGGAGTCGTCCTACAACTTTACAATCATTTGAGCAACGGTAGACATTTCTTCTTCAACTTCTGCTCTATAAGTTTTAATGTATTTTTTTTTAAGTGTTTTAGTATGTGTGACCGGGTGTGGACTGATGATTTGCTTTGTTATAGGTTTGACACGCGAGAGTTTTTGAACGTGTTGCTGCTGGCGTTCGAAGAGCCCGAGTTTAGCTCGGAGCTGGGACTGCTGCAGAGGCAGCGGCTCATAGACATCCTCATGCAGGTGTGTGGAGGTGCTCCTCAGCTAGCGCCTCTACTCTCGGCCACAGCTCCTGCATCTATGTGCTGGCTATGTCTCCTCGCCCAGTCTTGTCATCGATACACATTCGCTCCCAAAATCACAATCGTCTCACCAAACATGCAAAACTTGGTTGTTTATAATTTATAGATTCTCCTTCCCTCTTGAGTATTTAGTGGGCACTTCACACTTCAGTTTCCCTCAATTGTTTACCTGTAATTTTTTTTCATGTCATTCTGCTCAGATATGAGCTCCCATTATGTTAATCGCATGAAGTAGCTTGATGTGGATTTATGATTTTATTGCTTTGAGGATACGTCAACCAGTACAGGTGCTTTGACGTTGCCGGTTGAGTAACTAGTTTTGAACGAATACGTAGTAATTAGTATGACGGCTTTGTTGCCAATCAGGATTTTGTTGGTGAGCGTTAACTTCAGCATAGGTAGCTGGAATGTGCTGCCAGACACGTTAAGCTGTAAGAATGCTGCACATCAGGTTCAGAGCGCGGAGACCGAGACAAAGCAGTGAGTATTACGGAGACCAAGACAAAGCAGTGAGTATTACGGAGACCGAGACAAAGCAGTGAGTATTACGGAGACCGAGACAAAGCAGTGAGTATTACGGAGACCGAGACAAAGCAGTGAGTATTACGGAGACCGAGACAAAGCAGTGAGTATTACTGAGACCGAGACAAAGCAGTGAGTATAACGGAGACCGAGACAAAGCAGTGAGTATAAAGGAGACCGAGACAAAGCAGTGAGTATTACGGAGACCGAGACAAAGCAAGTCCCGCACGACCTCCAGTCAAATGGGGTGGTGCGGAAGAGCGCTTCATTAGGAAGTGCTGATAAAGGAGTTTTTTATGTAAAGACACTGTAGTTTTCTTGCTAGCCTGTACTTTAGACTATAAGAGTTAGTGTGGCAAGGCAGGAAGTGGTGATGGAAGTTACGTCTGGCCATGTCTGAGAAGGATGGCGTTTGCCTTGCGCATCAGAGTAGGGTGAACCGGAACCGTTTTCATAGAGTTAACTCTGGCTATAGCAGACAAATAGAGAGCTTTGCCCAACTCCTTAGTGCAAGGCAATCCATTATCATCGCCCAAAGTACAGCGGAGGTATTGTGCTCGCTTTTGCTCTAAGTTCAAGATTGTGACTATATTTGACATATCTGTAGAGGAAAAGCGGAGTGAGGAGTATTGGTTTTGGTGTCACTGCGATGACTGTAGAGTGAAGAGTATTGAGTGGGAGACAGAAGCTGCTCAACAGAATGCACTTCTTAAAAAGGCCTCGCTGCGGAAGTGGCGGCAGGGCAGTCTGTCCTGCCATTGACTAGGTTGGGTGTACGACATTCGCCAAAGTAGCTCGCGCTTCAAGTATCACAGGAAGGACCTGGCTGGAGTCTGACGTAAAGCTCATTGGTCCGCGGGAGGTGGCGAGTCGAGATGTGGTGTGTGTAAGAATAGCTTGAGGTCTTGTTGTGGTGTTGAGAACCGATACTCTACATGAGCTTGATGTGGACTTACTTGATTTTTCTGCTGAATTTCCATTGTTCTAATGAAGTACATTGGTGTAAGTTCGTGATTTTGCTACTGTGTTGTTATTGTTCTTATGAAGTAGCTTGAAATAAGCTTGTGATTTTTCTTCTGATTTTGACATGCACGAAAGTTGTAACACAAAACTAGGCATGGCCTAATATGGCGTGTTGTGAAAGCGTGTGGTGTGTGCAGGTGATGGAGGGCGGAGAGGACTTCACGGAGACGCAGGTGTGCTGCCTGCACCTTTTTGTGAGCCGGCACCTCTCGTCGCTACCTGCAGGCGGGGCGGCGTCCCCTCTCGCTCACAAGGTAGCGCCCTTCCCTGTGCTGGGCTGGTGTGTGTGTGAGCTGTGCCTGTGCTGGTGTGTGTGTGTGTGCTGTGCCTGGTCTGGTGTGTGTGTGCTGTGCCTGGGCTGGT
>JACJUY010013652.1:6455-24275 GCA_014220935.1 Platorchestia sp. MABIK | reverse complement strand
ATTCATAAAAACTACAGTACAATGATGGCATTCATAAAAACTACAGTACAATGATGGCATTCATAAAAACTACAGTACAATGATGGCACACATAACAACTAAAGTACAATGATGGCACACATAACAACTAAAGTACAATGATAACAGAATACACAACATCTACAGTACAATAATGATAGATTACACAACACCTACAGTACAATAATGATAGATTACATAACACCTACAGTATAATAATGATAGACTACATAACACCTACAGTATAATAATAACAGAATACACAACATCTACAGTACAATAATGATAGATTACACAACACCTACAGTGCAATAATGATAGATTACATAAAAACCTCAGTATTATAATGACAGAATACATAACACACATAAAGTTTAATGATGGTAGTCAGTCCCATTGGGTGCGCGATGACACAAGAAGCATCTCTCACACACATCAGGACGCCACCAGCCTATATCAGGCCGGCGGACCTTGAGGCCGCCAAACTTCGCTATCAGTCATCTCGCGTCCCGCCAAATAGAATGAAATGCCACCTCAATGTTCGAGTTTCCGATCACAACACTGGGCGAACATCCATAAAAGAATATCGTGAATTGCGTGGCAAGTGGGCGATGAGAAATCGACACCTTCTCACTGGGTTAAATGGTTTTATTCCGATATGAGTGAAGTTGTGCGATATCATTGAGAAGAAATGAGTAATTGCTAACCTTCTTACTGGATTAAATGGTTTTATTATGAAATGAGTTGAGTTGTGTGATATCATTGTGAAGAAATGAGTGATTACTAGTTGTGTTTATTGAATTCTTTTACGGATAATTGATCACCAAAATAACACGTCTGCATTGTTTGGTAATATTTGATCATCTGTAGCCAATACCTTCACTTGGATAGAATGACGTCACGTGGCACCCTAATTGACTCAGAATTTTTGTGAAAGTAATTTTGCGATGAATGCAAATTCTCGATGCACTCATTGGAAAGAAGTTATTGAAGAAACGGGAACCTAAGATTACTTTTGTTTTAGTGCGCAACTGGTTGTAATAGTACAACCGTCAGGTGACTGACGATCAGAAACTGAGCCCTTAGGTAAACTTTTCAGATTGTTAAATCAGTGGCACATTTCGACACCAAGAAGTTTGATTTGTTTTCAACGATAACGATTGCTCTAATCGATTGATGATGTGCATTACAACGATCGTTATAGCGGAGTGTTTCAATCAACGAATGTCAAACGCATCATACGAACAATTTGCCTAAAAACCTTTGGTACACAGCATACTGATTCTGCATTTTTCATGCATGTTTGACAAGCATTTTTCCTTTGATTCACAGGCAGCGGTTTTGGGAAGGTAAAATTTACGGAGAGCCATTTGCAAATCTAGACACAAAGCGCAACTTGGATGCTTTTGGCAGTTGTCTCTGTGTCATTAAGTTCTCACACAATTGTCGATAATTTGTCGCAATTTGCTGGTGTTTCGCCGAGGACTTAATGATGTCTAGAACTTATAGCAACTGACAGGAGATTGTGCGCCATGAATCCTGAGAGTGCGCTAAGAATCCTGAACAGAATTTATAAATTGAAAATGGTTAGAAAGATTTGAGTGGTGTTTTAATGAGCATAATTGTACGCGAAATTAACTCAATAAATGAGTGTGTTAGTGAGCAAGTGGACAGAACCCTATAGTAAATTTGTTACGTAAAAATCATTGAAAGAATTTGAGCGATATTTGAATAGCACAATTATTCGCGAAATTAATTCGATAACATTGTATTTCGGCAAAAACAGTGGTAGAATAAACCCTAGATGCCTGGACACAAAACAGAAGTTAAGAACGCCTCGTATCAGAATCAGTAATAGAGTTGCCAGGGAAGCCTTCCACTTGGCTGAGAAGGCTCAAATTAATCCTGAATAGGTTAACTATAATGAAGCTTCGAGCTTGACACGAAATGAAGATTAGAGGATAATAAATACTTGGAATAGCGGGGTGAAATTAGCTACATTCCTGGCTGCCACCAGAATGACCAGGTATGCCTAGAAATTTTCTCGAGAATATTTAAGCGAGTTTCCTGCCTTCAGTCCGTGATGTTGAGAGCTTTTGCGTCAACGGCCTTCTGCCCCAGCCCTAAAAATTTTGCTTCGTCATACTCCGTGCGGTAATTTCTGCATAACTCAAATGAGAAGGAAGTTACTTTAATTTCATAAAATGCATTCAATCATTGTATCTGAAGAAAAATTCGGCAAGTAATTGCTGACGAGAAGAAGCACTTTCATATTCAAATCGTAATTTTTTCCGTAGGGTAATTTCTGCCTTACTTTATTAAGTGGGAAGTTATTTTTATTTTATAAATTGAATTCTATATTTATATCTGAAGGAAAAATTCAGTAACTAATTGCTGGTGAGGTGCACTGTTATACTAAAATTTTAAATTTGGATCTCAGATTGGAGATTCTATTCATTATCATCTGGCGGTTATGTTCGTTAGTCTGATATTGGCCATTTAAATTATTTACGATAATAATAATAACTTGAAAACTAAAGACTGAGATTTAAGGGAAATTAATTGAGGAAAGTTCTTTTCATTTAAAAAGTACAACATAGTCCTTTATCAAATTCACCCCTGCCGCTAATCAGTCAACACCAAATAAAATAAAAAAAACACATCATACATGTCTTGCAAGATTCTCATGCGGCTCAGCTTCAAACTCAATCACAATAAGCAAAAGTGTTCTATGAAATCTGTTTGCATTTGCAAGAAAACAGTAAGATGAACAATGGCAAGTATTGGGTGAGAAATACGCAGAGTTTGCGATAACACGAGGGCTCAAGTTAGGTGCAAGCCTCTTTGTTTATAACCAAACTTCAAGTAGATTATTTGCAGGTCATTAGCATCATAATACTCATGCTCACCGGACTACTGCTCCTCGGACAATTGCTCCCGCAAAATAATTGCCCCGGACAACTGCCCCTCGGACAACTTCCTCTGGACATCTGTACCTCGGACAACTGCCCCTGGACAAGTGTCTCTCGGACAATTGCTCCAGTAGAAAAATTGCCCCGACAACTGCCACTCAAAAATTGCTCACGAACAATTGCCCCGTAAAACAATTGCTCTTTGACAATCGCTTCCGATTGCCTCGGATAAATCAAATAACACAATTTATTTTTTGCTCTGCCAGTATCTAACGGCAATACTAGAGTGAAATTTAATTCTAACAATCTTGTTTTAAACTTCTGGTACTTTAATAGGAAATTTAAACGACTTCACTGAATATTAAAATTGCGCTACTCAAACGCATGGATCTAAATGTTTTGGTCATATCGTGATGAGTGAGTTTTTGAGGTAGGTTAGTTAGGGAAGGGTAGATTGGACTCGGTAGGTTAAGTTAGGCTTGGTATGGTTAAGTTAGATAATGCTAGGGTAGGTTTAAGTTAGGTAAGTGTTGGACATGTTATTCAGGTTGTTGTGTTGTGTAAAAACAAGACAAACATTCTTGGCATTTGTCCAGAGGGCTGACATGGACATGCGCCCGGAGACATGCGCCCTAGGGCATTTTTCCGGGTAAAACGGTCGCTGGGAGGGTGCGTGAAGAAAAATGATCGTTTTTCTCCGGGAGTGGGGGAGGCAATTGTCCTAGAACTAATATGTTCGCCTTTGTCCGTAGGAAGCAGTTATTTGGGGGAGGAAAAAATAACAATTGTCTTAGAACTAATAACTTCGCCTTTGACCGAGTGGAGCAGTTGTTTGAGAATGGGAAAAAGGAGCAATTGTTGACCTAGAACCGATATTCATTCCTCTCTACATAAAACCCAGTGTCCTGTGACTCGCTGAAGACCATGAAGTTTCGCTTATATTCCTAGTCACTCAACTCTTTTTTAGGAAATGAGTCATGTATTACGCGGTATATCGATGTGCATTACAGGACAGTGAAAGAAATTAGAGTGATTCGAAAATTTTAGCACATCGGCATGATTGGAGTGCTCATCAAGATATGCGTGATACAAATCTTCTAATGCATCAGCGGGATTAGAGTGCTCAATAAGATTCGTATGATTCAAATGTTCTAATGCATCGCAGTGATTGGAATGCTCATTGAGATTAGCGTGACTGGTATGCTCTAACTCATCGACCGGCGTGATTCAGCACTCAAGCTTACGAGGAAACCAAAACATTCTAAAACTGTGATTACAGCGCAGAGTACGCGATGTTCGACCACCCTTGGCTATAAGTAAACTGTTTCAGTTTGTGATGTTCAAACCATGCTGTGGTCGTTCTCAGAGAGTCTGTCGAACACAACGGACTTGCAATACAGAAGCTAAACTCAGATGCGCTTAGGATGTCGAAAAACCATAAGCTGTAGACTCATGAGGAAACTTCTTACAATCGTCCACGAACAACCTTCTATTTTATAAAATTCTGATTGCGCTCACACGAAAAAAAAGCGCTACAATCTTTATCAAAAGGGGAGGTAATATTTCCTCAAATACTTCAGTTCGTCATCACTGCTGCTGATGAAAGTCGCAAAATTTTAGGATTTTGGAATTGCATTGAGCTTTTAAAGAGCGCTCGATAGATGCTCTGATTTATTGTTTAAAATCGCTACTGAGCTCAATAAAGAGCGAGGCTGCTCTTGAGTCCATGGTGTCCTATAGGGTGAAAGTATTTTGTCCGAGTCTTTTATATGCTGCAGTTTATCAACACACAATGTTGCTGTGAAGTTTTGTGGATACATGCAAGTTTACCTGTAGGTTTATTTTGCACACGAAAATTAGCAAGATTCGATGCTTTAAGAGTATTATCAAATTGTCGCACTGAAATATTTTCAACGAAATCATTGAATTTTGACATATATTCAGCAAAGTTCAATTCGGACAACATAATTATAAGTTCCCTGAAACTACTTTGACAAAAGTCCGTGGCTTTCGTCAATTATCG
Organism: Platorchestia sp. MABIK; assembly: GCA_014220935.1. Classification (NCBI taxonomy): domain Eukaryota; kingdom Metazoa; phylum Arthropoda; class Malacostraca; order Amphipoda; family Talitridae; genus Platorchestia; species Platorchestia sp. MABIK. The sequence goes on along the minus strand of JACJUY010013652.1, from coordinate 19,322 downwards.
TCCTTATCTTAAGGCTTAACCTCTTACTGTTTATCGAATCGTATGTATTAATGCAATAAACAACTCTGGAATGCCGAAAAACACGTCCTGGGGCTTAAACCTTCTACTGTTTATTAAATAGTAATGTTAATGTAAAAAAGAACTCAGGAATGCCGAAAAACTTATGTATATCAAGGCTGAAACCACATTCTGTTTTTCAAGCATTAAATATTGATATGACAAAATCCTTGCAAAATTCTTCGCTAATTAAACGTTCATGTTCGTGATACTCGCATAAATTTATACGTAGTTCTAAAAATAATGTATCTCGAAGCTAAAAAGGGACTTACTTGGTCCAATCCTAGTGTTGGTTCTCGAGCTCCTCATTTACTTCTCAGTTACGACATGCCATTTCATAAACCAGGTGCTGGAATTTAAAAAAAATCTACAAAGAAAAACAGGTCCAGTTGGTAGCGTGAGTTCTTCTAAGTCGACTTAGAAGAATGGAAGCTGGAAGTCGTAGAGTTACAACGACGTGAGGTGTTTTCAAAACCAGCCCGTGCGATCTAAATTGACGATTCGTTCGAGCGTATAGTTAAAATACTCGTAAAACTCCCTAAGGGCCATTTATTTCAAGTTAATGGGTTTCTTATTTTCACCCAAGAGCTAAATGTTATTTAGCTATGAGAATTACAATCCTCAAAGATAAAATTTATTTACCACAAAGAATTAAAATTCCCAAAGTTAGATTTTTTACCTCTAAGAATTGGGATGGAATTCTCACAGCATTATTTTGTTGGCCACCATGAATTCGAATTCCATAAGTTTATCTTTATTTACATCTAAGAACTAGAATCCTTGAACATAAATTTTATTAACCGCAGAGAATTTAAATTCTTGCAGTATAACTGCTTCTGACATAATAATTTTCACCCATTATTGACGGTCGTCTCCATCCGGCTCCAATTACAATTGGAGCTGTTATCTGAGTTCATCTTCGCTCAAAAATGACAACTTCCAAAATTCACGATTGCTCACAGAAATCACTGCTCGCAGAATTCACGACTGCTCACAGAATTTACGACTGTTAACAAAATTCACAACTTCAAGCAAAATTCTCGACTGCTAGCAGAATTCACGACTGCCTACATAATTCACGACTGCTTACAGAACTCACTACTGCCTAAAGAATTCACGACTGGTTACAGAATTCATGACTGGAAACAAAATTCATAAGTGGCCCCGCCAGGAACCAAACAATGGCTCATCACACGAGATTGGCGGCGACTGATTGTTCAGTTCGTGAAGTTCATCGGGCGTAGCAATCATGGGCTGACGGGAGCCGTAATATATTTCGGGCAATTTGTTTTGTTTTATGGGTGGTTGGGGCAAGCACACAGCCCCGCTCGCTCGCCACTGCCGAGATAAGTTATTAAGCTGTGTTGAGAGCAGTGAGTTGCTTGAGAGCGTTCTCGGCGTATTTCTAAACGTCAGTTCGACGTTCGTGTTCGTGAATATTAAACTTTATTTCCAATGATGTAATTTGATGCAACGCTTTGGGAAATTGATAGAATTGAATAACGATGGTCCATGCTTAAGTAATGAAAGGAGGTAAAATCTTTGAACGAACTAATAAAATGCTGTACATTCCGTTATAGTACTGCAGAAATGAAAAGTGGTTTCTAACGAAGCTCATAAAGTGGACATGAAAAAAGTATAAATGAAAATTAACGAACTAAAGTAAGTATGAAGTAAAATGCTACCGGTTATAATACTGATGAATCATTTTAACAATTTAACGGAAATTAATAATGTTAATGAGTTATGGTAAATTATGGAATTAATAATGTTAATGAGTTATGGTAAATCATGGAATTGATACGATGAAAGGCATCACATGATATTACAACTAGAATTGAATCAATTTTAACAATTTAACGAAAATTAATAATGTTAATGAGTTATAGTGAATTATGGTATAATTGATACCATGAAATGCAGCACACAATATTGCAACTAAAATGAATTAACGATTTGATTGGCCAGAGTTTGAAAATTTGAAAATGATGGTATCAATTTAATAAGAATATCACGTCTTCCATATTTGCATTTGTTCGGGCAGGATTTTTGTTTGGATACTATTATATCTCCCATGATTATTATTTTACTACCATAACTATCACAAGTATTATTTCGCTCATATAACTATCATAATATTAGTATAGTATTATTACTATCATAACTACTGTTGTGCTATTATGACTATCATAAATGAAGCTGAACGCGAAATTAATCAACAACATTTTGCTTTTATTTTGTGATAAAAAATTCAATACTGAATAACATACGCAACTTAAGAGTTAAGTCATTCCAGACTCTGCATTTACGATACAAGCTACGAAAGACAGGCAGCAGTGTGCAAGTTAATTCATGTAAGAAATATTTTCTAAAATACGACTTCAATCGAAATTTTTAGCTCCCTCCTTTGGGAAGCATCGACTTTACGAGCATATGTGTACATGTACTCGTAGATCAATGAAATCGTGTTGGCATTGATCGTGCACAGCACGTGATGTATGACACCGCGTGCGATTTATACCAAGCGCTACAATTTATTGTATTGTTGTGCATTATTCTGCACACAAGTAAAACAGATTCCCCTCTGAATTTGGAGGAGACCGATCATCCTGGAGATGTGTATTGTTCAAGACACAATGCGAGAGGATGTAAGCCGAAAATCCCCTATACACAAGCCAGTATATTTCTTAGGCAGAAGGGGAATTAATGTTAAAAAAAAAAGTCCAGTCGAGCTCTAGACAATCAACACACAGATGACTCGAAGGTCAGAGGTATCTAAGTGACTGGCATTAAGTCACAAGCCAATCAACGTTACATAAGCAGAGGTCATAGAATGGTCATGGCACAGAGATAAGAAAGACATGGCTTGTGTGGCGCTATTCAGGTACAAAACAAAGTTCGAAGTCATAAGAATGACGAAGATTAAGACAGAAGGCAAGCAACGAAATGATGGCAAACCGACAAAGGTTTTTAGACACAATTAGAAGAGGAAGTGTAGAGGCACTTGTTGAGAAACTCTGTACATGCACACGGTACTCAAATGCCCGAGACACATATTGGTCAAAGTATTAAGGCGCAAGTGGTACAACTCTGCTCAGGCACAAGACACACAAATGCTCAAGGCACTAAGGCTATATCGTTTGTGTTAAGTCAAAATTCAAGGCGCCCCAAGGCCGGCCGAGCTAAGCCTGCTTGTGTCAAGTCAAAATTCAAGGCGCACCAAGGCCGGCCGAGGTAAGCCTGCTTGTGTCAAGTCAAAATTCAAGGCGCACCAAGGCCGGCCGAGCTAAGCCTGCTTGTGTTAAGTCAAAATTCAAGGCGCACCAAGGCCGGCCGAGCTAAGCCTGCTTGTGTCAAGTCAAAATTCAAGGCGCACCAAGGCCGGCCGAGCTAAGCCTGCTTGTGTCAAGTCAAAATTCAAGGCGCACCAAGGCCGGCCGAGCAGAGCCTGTTTGCGTTAAGTCAAAATTCAAGGCGCGCCAAGGCCGGCCGAGCAGAGCCTGCTTGTGTTAAGTCAAAATTCAAGGCGCCCCAAGGCCAGTCGAGCAGAGCCTGTTTGTTCATTCAAAGGCGGCGGGAATTCCAGGGTCACCGAAAGCAGCAGGTGGTTGAGCGCTAACGAGATTAGCACCCACTCAGGAATTTAGCACCAGATTGGCCAACTTAGCAGCTCCTCAGAACCTCCTTGCTAACTTTGCTTAGTTTTATCTCCTTCCGACGAAGTTTTCCTGAAAAATTTCCTCGCGAAAACCTCGCCGAATATATTGCACTTGGCTGCAGCGAAAATGTTCAATCTCTCTCATGACTTTTAAAGTTGGTGGAAATCTATTGTGCGTCTGGGGAAGCGAAACGGAGAAAATATGAGGAGGAAACCCAATGATGAGAGAAGTAATTCCATCGCTTTAAAAGTTTTTTTTTATTTTTCTCTTTCACAAGAGGCATAAAACCAAATTTTATCGGTTATATAAACACGCGGTTGTTAAGAACATTCGTGATATAATGCTTTGGCCAACAATTCAACAAAAACGGCTGTAAATATTTCTTCAACGCTGGATGCTCGTCACTCTTGGTTTTTACGTATCCTTTAAAATATGGCAAGATTTCTCCTAGAATTGTCCTCTGGAAATCTCATCATTCAGTTATAGATCATGGCTGTAGAACTTATCATTGCTTGAGAAAAAAACAGGTTCTAATTCTAAATTCAACGAGCATTGTGGAGGGTCGGAGTGTATTTAGCCTATCGGACTGAGAATTCGTGTAGACTCAAAACAGTAGAAATCTGGAAGTAAAATACATCCATCGAGGCATTATCCAAGGTGGGTCTTCTAACGTGAGATCGTTTAATAAATTCAGCTTACGTGGGTCACAAGACTGGAGAAACTAAATTAAGCATACACCTGTGATGCCAAATAAAATTTATCGACAAACATAAAAACGGAGAGAAAATCATCAATGATTTAGACCTAACGTCCATCAGGAGCAAGAAGGCATCTTAGGACGGCATTGACCTGAAAAGACGCCTTTGTTGGACGATGTTCATTAAAAAGCTCGGCCGAATATACCAGGAATCGCATGGCTATACAGGCAGGCGAGACCTTTTTGAGCTGTCAATTTTTTGTCGTTTTGAATGACGCACGACATGCCTCACAGCAAAATCGGAAGTCTTATTGATTGGAAATATTTTTCTTACGAAGATGGGAAGGCCCTATGTTAATTTCTATTCAGAATATTCTTTTCGTACCCTTTAGATGATTGCACATCAAGTAGCATTGAGTACTTATAGTGATTTTGAAAATTCGATTCGTGAAGGCTTCAAGAAAGTTATCTTTACCTCGAAATGAATAGGACGAGATGTTAATATTAACTGAATTTTTCAGTCCGTAATCAACGGACCACAACTTTCTACCCTACCAACCTTGGCCAATATTGTGAATGTAACTAAAAGTAAACGTCTGTGAATTTTTTTAAAATCTGCAGAGGAGCTCCAAATAAACTGAGTTGGATGATTTCCATCTCTATCTTCTGTCTGCATCAATCCAGTTTAATTAAATTAATAAATCCTATGAGGGTGGCAACTAAGTAGCATGGTAGGTTGTTTGGTTTGTCAAAGAGTCATTTTCACCCCCTGATTCTGATGCAGATGCTGTGACTATTTCTTTCCTGCAAGGTAAATATAGGAATGATGAAGATGACTCAGAAACATCTTGCAGGTATTTATAAGAGCTCCGAATTAGGGCACATCCTCAAAATGTTCAAAATATCATAGTCGTTTCGTTATCGCTCTATCAATATGATAATTCTGTCGAAATGGATCATAAAATTCTTCGGCTGTGGCGATTAAAATAAAGAATGTAACGAAAAGGAAGGGTAGAATTAAGGGACTTGTGGTGTAACTCTGTTGAGGCGCACGGCCCACATGTACCAATAACTATTTTTTAATCATCAATCAGCAACCACTCTAAGTTTCATGCAGGGATAAGTTTCACTTATCTGACGTATTTTGAATACAAAACGCAGAAGTTAATCATGAATGGAGAAGATCATCGAGATATCAGCGGTACCAGGTTGGTTAAAGCACCATTGGTACGGAGTTGTCGACTTGAAAAGCAAAGAAAAACGAAGAATGCAACTGGTACAAAAACTGACCAGCGTGCTCCGCAGGCCTCACGTTAAGAGCTCGGTAAGTAGAACCAATATACTACCGATGAACAACACGTACTACTAAAGTTGTTGGTGGAAGAGAAAGAAACGCATTACGTTTTTGTAAATCTCTGAATTTCTCCATCTTGTTGGTGTTTTCTTTATTTTCTAATTAATTTCAGGAACATGGTTATTAGACAAGGAACATGTGAGAGACAAGGAAACATTTCACCTTTGAATATAGGCGACGCATTCAGTCATATGAGCAAAACTTGCTGAAAGTGGATATCTTCGAATTTGTTTACTAAATTGTCAATAAAAACAACATTTACATTGGGACTGAATCCTGAACACAGCATCTCTGTTTCTGCGCGTTATAAATCCTATAGAAAAAATAAATCTTAAAGAATAAATCCTATTTAAGAACACATTTTCTATTCAAGAGCATTTTCAAGTTCCTAATTCCAAGAGAAAAATTACCAGGGAAATAAGTTGCTTATGAACCTGCATATATAAGTCAATATGAACTCAACCTTCACCCAAGTGACTTATACATCTTCACGCATACTCTTTCTAAAATTTACGTAGCTACATGCACTTTGAAGCAAATTCTACAATATAAATAAACAACTACGAGCGTTGCCCGCCAGTAGAAATCAACTGTCTTTACGCCAGGCTATTCATTGAGGCCTGAGAGAGCCTGTTGCTTGTTGCTTACATGCATAAAATCTAATGACAGGCGCAGACACTGACAAGTGACTGGCATGACTTCATCTGCATACGAAATGCAAGAAGCTCTGGAGGTCGCGGGCCGCTGGGTGGGCGGCTGGAGCTGCATTTGTCTCGCCCACGCAGCTAGAGGCACCGAGAAAAGGGGACGCTCGTAGTACCAGTACCGGGTTTTCAAACAATTCGTAAAAGTGATACCGAGTTTTCAAACAACTCGTAGAACTGATACCGGGTTTTCAAATAACTCGTAGAACTGATACCAGGTTTTCAAACAACTCGTAGAACTGATACCGAGTTTTCAAACAACTCGTAGAACTGATACCGGGTTTTCAAACAACTCGTAGAACTGATACCAGGTTTTCAAACAACTCGTAGAACTGATACCGAGTTTTCAAACAACTCGTAGAACTGATACCGGGTTTTCAAATAACTCGTAGAACTGATACCGGGTTTTCAAATAACTCGTAGAACTGATACCGGGTTCTCAAACAACTCGTAGAACTGATACCAGGTTTTCAAACGACACGTAGAACTGATACCGGCTTTTCAAACAATTCAAAGAACTGATACCGTGTTTTAAAACGATTCGTAGAATTGATTCTGGATTTTCAAACAACTCGTAGAACTAATAACGGCTTTTCAAACAACTCGTAGAACTGATACCGGATCTTCAAACAACTCGTAGAAATGAAACTGGATTTTCAAACAACTTAAGTTGTCGCAAAGATGCAACTGGTGGCATAAATTCTCTTTAGAGGACTTGAGAGAACTGACGATGTTAGCTGTTCTCCTTTGGGACAGCTTTAATAGTTTAAAAGTTCTGCTTATGGAGATGCTCATGTGCGTAGTGCTGGAACAGTACGGGAGTGCGGAAGAGATTGTGGGGTGTGAAGCTTAGAAAACTGCAGCTAGGAACGCGGGGCAGAATTGTCTTCCTCTTCAAATTTGAGTATCCATGCCTACTTGCCTTGCATTGAATACAGCGCAAAATTGTTCTTAGCTTACATCAGTATCAATAAATGGATAATGATAATGATGTTGCAAAAAGGTGTATTCATTTTTTGTAAGATATTGCAAAATGGCTGTATTATAGTGTACAAGACGTGTTTCAGCATTTCAAGTACACACAGCAATAACAGAATGAAAATAAAATAAAAACACGCACGAAACAAAGTGAGGTGAGGTTGTCTTTGACAACGTAAACTCAGCAAATGACTTTCAATTTTCGTGCTGCGTTCCCAATGATTTATTGCAAACATTAAGGCAAAAGGATTTCTTTGTGTCCAAAACATCTTGAAATTTCGATATTTTTAGAAGGGAATTATAGAAGGCGATTCGGTGATGAAATTTATTGGTGTAGCGTGTGCAATTTCGCGTTATTATTTACCAGTATTTCATCCCAAGTGAAACAAAACAAAACCTGAAGCCAATATAACTCGTGAGGGGATTGAAAAGAAGTATTTCTGTTTATAGGGATTTGGCCGAAAATACAGAAAAATTTCTGTGGTTTTTTTAAGTGACGTAGTTCAATTCCGCAATTTAAGCACAATTAAATTCCCTAAATTAATTAAAAAATTTCCAATAAATTTGTTAATTTTCAAAAGCGTGATATCGTCATAAGCGAAACAAAATTATGAATAAATTTCAGAATTATTGACAAGCTGAAATTTCTTAAGCGAGATAAAATTATGAAATAGCAATATTGATTGCCATCTATTGATTCTTTATGAATAAGTTTGAAGCAACATTATTTCTGTGAAAGATTCGTAAACGCATATCAAAAAAGGTGAATTATTTCACGTCTATATCATTTCATGCAAAACTGAAATTTCGATTTGTTTTACAACTGACAGGAAACGAAAGCCTAATACACATCTTGTATGCATTACAACTGAGTATTGACACACGTAATACTCATGTAAGAAGCATTACAGCTCACAGAATCAGTGCCTGAAATTTTATGGAGATGTTCTACAAAGAAAATGTATAGCAACACAGTGCTAAATTATTTGCGGAATTAACTATTGTAACTTTAGTTAATGGGTCTCCAGTTACGAGATTTAAGATTTATACCTAACTCACTGCGAGACAAAGTGGGAAATTTTCGAATTAAACCATTGCGGATTTCTCTGTTCAAAATCATCTGCTTAAAATTATCTCATCACTTTACGCGTGTTTTCAATTACGGTCCAATAACGGAGTTTAATTTTGTGACGGAAAATTGTGTTGCGCAATTCAAGCATCATTGATTTCATGGCCAACTAAAATCAGCTCTGAATGTAACGATGCACCAAACCAAGTAACCCTAATTCGATAGGTCACAGGGCTTATACCTATAACTAACTTTTAAAAAATATTCCTCGTTGAAAGATACACAGTAGATTGTGTCCACTATATGTCGCGCTGGAATTTTAGATATTCAGGGCTTGCGTAACTAACTCTTTAAAATATTGCTCGTAAAAAGATACGCAGTAGATTGTGTCCACTATACGTTGCATGAGAATTTTAAATTTTGCTCTGTGTTATTTCTGAGAGCAAGATTTGGAGTAGAGAGTGTCCAGTATCTATCGTGTGAGAATTTTAGATTTTGTTTTATGCTACTTCTATTTTGACGTTGAAATATTTTATTTCTGAAAGCAGACTGAGGACGGTGACGAGCAAACCAGCGAGTAAGCCAACGAGCAAGTCAACAAAAGACTCTTTTCCAGATAAGCCCCGTCAGTAATGCAACACAGAAATTCGCTTCTTGTAACTTTCGAAATAATGCACCTATCGACTTCTAGTTGTACTTGAAACGAGAGATTAAAACATTCTTTCGTTTGAGAGTAATTTGAAGTCGATAGGTGCATTATTTCGAAAGTTACAAGTGGGTGAACTTGTGTGTTGCATTAGTGGCGGGGCTTATCTGGAAAATATCCCAACAAAAAACGCATTGCTTCGAGATGATCAGAGCTGCACAGGCACAAGCAGATTTCATGATTAAATGATATTGAATTTTAAGGCAAATCACCTTTGCGTATGCAACTAATCTCTGGTTTAAAAAGTTTCGAAAATGATAGAAAAAATATTCATGCTAAAGCAGGCAAAAGCGCAAAGTTTTCACTCGGCAATGTAAACAACATTCTGTTGAAAAAGATGCATTACCTATTGGTTGATTTTACTGGAATATTACTTTTATCATAAAAAGTAGAACTAAGGGATTAACTTTCACTTATCCATTGCTTCTCATTTTAATTATAGTAGTATTTTCACCATGAAATTTAAACAATGTGAAGCCAAATGAAAAATTACTCAATCAACTTAAAGTTGCCGAGTAAGAAATTTTAAGATGCGAGTAGGTGGATTCATCTGAAATTGTCAGAACTTGACAGAAGCTGTGCAAGTGAGGCGAGCGTGGAGACAAGGTTAAATAATTGTAAATATGGCCAAACGAATGTAGAGACAATTTTGAACGATCGACCTATGAACCTAGCAAAACGGACATGGAGACAAATCTGAATGAATTTTTATGTTAGTTTAGAGCAGGCATAATTTTGCGTTGAATTTTTAAGAGCAATTCCGAAAGACTTTCATAGACGTACGTGTTTAGTTTTCTAGTTCGCTGCCGTACTTTTTAGATGTGATGGAAATTTTTCAAAAAATTTCCATCACAGAATCAACTTCCGTTATTGAATCGTAATTGAAAACACGTGCAAAATTCCACGATTAATTTTAAACAGAAAAATTCCGCTTTAATTGAATGAGAAAAATTCCTACCCACACAAAGAATAATCTTTGTCTTGTGCGTAAAAACTGCGATGTTTCTTGCGTGTAGGAAAAGAAAGACGCAGCCTCAATTAACTTCAAAGCTCAGTAAAGAAATAGAAAATGCACATCTACCAAAAGAGAACAGTGCATCCAATTAGCCGAGCATGAGAGACAATGCAGGGCATCAAAGAGGAGGAGCGAGTCTTTGTTGTCATACGGAGCACTTGCGATGTCATCATCGAGATTGAACCACGATGATTAAAATTACGGCTAAATTAATCACATTTGCTCCGTTAGAATCCTTGGCTCTATTGTTTCACATTGGCTTGAATAGATTTTTATTTCAATGGAGAGTTATTTTTTGAAAAGATTTTTTCAATTAAATTGTTTTTTCAAAACATCTGACAAATTAACACACTTGATTTTTTTCGCCACGTACGTGGAAGTTGTCTCATTTGAACTTGTGGATTGGTGTGAATCGTTGACCCAAAGTTTCCCACTCGTGATTTGAGTGAGAATTTAATATAGGCAGCTGAGTGAGAAGTTATGTGGAGTGAGAAATTTGTCTAGCACCTTATTCAGAACTTATTAGTCTGAATTTCTTTATTCATTAATTTCCATTTTATATAGATTGATAATATTGTGTGGCTTAATCAAAAAAGGCGTCATATGATTTCAACGGCTCACAATCACAGCTGGAAGTTAAGTTTTTCTGAATGAGTATTCAAAATGGGGAAAAATTTAGATCATAAATGTTTTATGTGATTCCTTTATTTTATTCACAGTGATATTTTAATTTATTCTTAATAATTGTTAGTAGAGGTTCACGCAATACATCTGCACGATGAAAAAAGTAATGCCTTCTGACATGCTTTCAGTTGAATTAAAAAAATGTAAGGAAGATGACGATGAATTCCCAAAAAAATGTTTCACAACACACACACAATAATGCTCACTTGAAATGTAATTTCATTGTGCGTCAGTAATTGTTTAATATTTTTAACGGCTTTTATGTGGGTCTAGAATAACAATTTTTCAACTAGAAAATTTTTCAAAATTCTACCTGGGCTGAGAACAATCATTCCGTCACAAACTACCAAAAGCTGATAGGATCATAAATTCCAGTCGTTTTTATGCAAATCTATAAAACGGACACCTAAACAAACAAGTTTTTTATGTTAAGTACGTATGAAGAAAAATGTGAATGGAAAAAACGTATAAGGCTCTAAGCTTTCTGTTGTTGCAGGTTCTGTTATTAATAAATGAGAATTCGGCGAAGAAAATGCTGATCACCACGAACAAATGGCGAGTTTTCAAAAATAAAATGCTGTCGTCTTTTTCTGTGATAGTTACGTTTCTCTAAATACGTTTTGAAGAAATAAATGATTTACTGATTCTTTGGCGCGGCATATTTTAGATCTGTAACTTGAAAGGTTTTTGATTGTAAGCTTTTTTTCAAAACCGAACTAGCAGGCCTTGAATCTTTTGAACAGTTGTTTGAAAAATGTGCTGGAAATTACGAATTTGTTGCTTATATTGAATTCAATTTTGATGCTACCGAGTATTGCAGCTACACGACTGAAATCTGCACATGAATTTAAATTGTATAATGATCTCTACAATACTTCAAGATGGAAAGAGCGTGGTTATCAATTAACGCCGATAGTTGACTTCTATCTGCAAGGAATAATTAAATGAATACAAATAAATATGAAACATGTATAAATTACTGAATAATTGTTAATCATTTAGTATTATAACTAAGTATTAACTAAAGGATTACAGTGTTATTGTCTGAGAAATTTCTGAAGAGGAACTAAAGACAATGTTGATGAAATCAAATTTTTTCATTTGATTTTGCGTTGCTGTGTGCCAAAATTTAAAAAAATTGTAGTGTAAGTAAAAGTCAATTCAAGGTAAAAAATAGATGAAATAAAACTCTCGTGGAACGTTTAAATCCCAGGAATTACAGGAAAATGGGGGAATTATTCATGATGTTCTTAGATTAGACATAGTGAACTCTGGAGTCTCACAATGCAGTTAAAATGAAAGATTCCTAGCAATGCATCAGTGTGTAATTCCTACGGGAGGCAGTGGGGCACGCTAAATGTAGGGCGAGTTTTTTCATCGTTTGACTTTTCGCTATGAGTTTTAGAAATTTGTGAACAAAGGCCAATTCTTCAAATATTTTTAGCTCTGAACTAACACTAACTAACTATTTTACTGAGAAGGTGTGCATTTTCAGTTCCGAGCAGAATATCTTAGACTGAATTCTCAATCTCAGGATTTCTGAGTGCTGACAAAGCGCAAACGAAGTTCATGAAGATGAAGAAATTAGTTTAAAAATTTGAGAATTTTTCTTGGAGAATCTTGCTTTCGTAATGTCTGGACGCAAAGAACGTGCAAATCTCTCAATTCCTTGGGAAGTTTCGCCGAAAATGTAAATGTGTTAATTCCTTTGTAAGTTTCACTTAAAGTGTAATTGTGCTAGTTCCTTCGTAAGTTCCACTGAGAATGTAAATGTTTTAATTCTAATTCCTTCGGAAGTTTCGCCGAATTTTCAAGGTTTGAATGATGTGGAAATTGGTCTTGTACGACGCGGACATTCTCTTTCACATGTGGCGTGAACGTTTTCTAAATTTATTGTGTTCAGTTTCTGGGTGGTGTGTTCATGCAAAATAGACACCACACCTT
>JACJUY010013651.1:2714-15407 GCA_014220935.1 Platorchestia sp. MABIK | reverse complement strand
GAATCCTGTGACGATGGATTACACAAATGAATCTCTTGCTCGGTCAACCAATTTACAGCTTATGTAATCGTTTTAATAGAAGCGCCGAGTTTCAAAGTATTGCATAGTTTCCCACGCGATAACGTTCCTATCACTGGAACCGCGTTGAATCCCCTCAGTGGGATACAACCATTGTATCTATGGGAATTAGCATTCCTTGGGGGATGTTAATTCCCGAGCTGAGATCTAAGTAGGCTTTCTTTTTGTTAAAATCAAAAAATCTTTTATTTTGTTACGGACCATCTTTTTCTGGTTCACTGCTGTCCTGTTTTTCAGTCCCTCTGACTTTTTTCTTCAACTTTTATCTTCTTTCCTGACCTTCTTTCCTAACTAACTGTTTCTGTGCGCTAGAGATCCTGTGCGGGAACATCCTTGTGTATAAATTCCGCGTTCCCTTAACTCCGCACTAAATATTGCCTTCATCATTCCTCTCTTTGAATATCTTTGTTGTAGTTTGTTTAACATCTTATAATCAATCGATCGCGTTGAATAAATTACTGAAAAAAGAGTACGCAGCTTCAGCTTGCCAGACCAAATGGGCTACTTCGCAGTCTTTAAAAAAAAATAAGGCTGGCGATAACCTCCCTTACTTTCATGCTGACCATCTAGAAGACGAGTCAGCTCACTGGTCACGCTGCCTGGGTGTGAGAAAGTCGCCATCCCGTCGCTGAGCAAGAATATCTTAATGAAACAGGGATGGAGGCTTTTGAAGCTCGCTTCGTGAGGCGCATCATTCAATTTCAAATAAAGAAGCTGACATGAACTGCGCTGCAGATTTACTTTCAAGTAGCTTGAGCTGAGAATTGATTCTGAGCGTCGGTAATGAACAGAAAGTGAAAGAATAGATGTGGAATTTTGATGCTGTGAAAGTAAATTCTGGAAGGAAATCAGGACATCAATTGTGAGGTGGTTTCGAGAAATGTCAGTTTTTATTTGAAGCCGATGCCATCTAGTTTCCCATATATGACGAATGTAAATCTTTCGAATCGTTCAAAGAAAGGAATAGGAAATGGATAGAAAAAATATTTTACACATATTGCAAAGGTTGAACAATGAGCGGAAATGAACAGAATTTAACTAATGCGTGGGCATATCTAGACATTTTGCAAATTATATTGTTTCAATCAAGGACGAACGCTGACGTTAATGAATTTTGAATTATCTCGCCGATGGAAGAATCTACAAAATATTACCAGTGACACAAGATAACTTTTGTTAAGAGCCAAATAATACAATGTTAAATTCCAGCACATTTTGCGTATTGATGCCCCTCAGAGGGATACAACTATTGCATCTGTGGGAATTAGCCCCCCCCTGCCAGAATATGCGAGGCCCGAGCTATAAGTTAGGTAGGCCTTCCTTTTGTTATAATAGAATGGGTTTATAATTTTGTTACCGACCATTTTTTTTGTTCGCAATTGTCCTGTTTTTCAGTACCTACTACTTCTTCGACCTTCATCTTGTTCACCCCTCAGGGGGATACAACTATTGAATCTATGGGAATTAGCGTTCCCAGGGGGACAATGTGAGGGCCCGAGCTAAAGGTTAGGTAGGCTTTCTTTTTGTTAAAATAACATAGGTTTTTGTTATGTTACGGACCATCTTTTTTCGGTTCACTGCTGTCCTGTTTTTCAGCACCTACTACTTTCTTCTTCAACTTTTTCTTGTTTCATGAACTTCTTTCTCATCTTACTGTTTCTATGCCCTTTCTGCATAGATTCGACGTTCCTTTAACTCCATACTAAATGGTGCCTTCTTCCTTCCTCTCTTTGGATCTCATTTGTTAAGGATAGGGAGGCTAACTATAATAATCTAATCTAATCTTTCATCTTGTTCCATGAACTTAACGGTTGCGATAATCATTGATGGGTCGTGCTCAAGAATTCCTGCTACGAAACTACCCATCGATGGATCGTTTGAAAAATTCTGACAATCTTTTAAAATTCATGTAATCTTATGAACCCAGTTAATGTTAGGTACTTAAAAAATTGCCAACCACTGTTGACTTTAAATTTGAGTGGAATATTGAACTTCAGTTTAACCCATCGCGGTCAACGTGTTAAGTCTGCGTTCCCTTCAATTCGTAATCAATGGTACCTTCCGCTTTACTCTTGGAAGCGCCTTGTTTGCTGGTGAGGATTTTAAAATTAACTGAAACACATTGACAAGTGCAATGTGAAACACATTGCACTTTTCGGTGAGTGAGTGGATGGCTGACCAGGAATGACCAGCGAGGTTATTAGGAAGATCATTACGATAGCTCCAACTCTCATGCTCGGCAACCTGAGCACGCAGCGCCCGTGTGGTGGAGCCAACGTATTCAGAGGCACAAAAATCTTCAAACTGCAATCATTCCGTAAAATATGATTTCAGTGTTTCGCCATTGAAGGTTAGGTAGGCCTTCCTATGTTGAACTATAATAGGTTGTTCTTTAGTTACAGACCGTCTTATTCCTGGTCCACTGCTGTCCTGTTTTTCAGCACCTACTCCCTTCTCCGTGTGGAGCACCTACTCCCTTCTCCATCACCACCAATGTCACGATGGGTGATTTCTTGTTTCATTATCACGTTTCCCACCTTGTTTCTATGCGTAACAGTTTTACGAGGGAACCCACATTGTCCGTGAATTTCCCATCGCTTAACTCCATACCAAGTAGTGCCTTTTTCATTTCTACCTTTGGAACACCTTTGTTGTGGTTAGAGAGGCTGAATCTAACTTATCTAATCTGATCGATGTTAAACAAACTACTAACAATTGGTGTGTAAAATATGAGTATTTCTCAGCAAAAAATTGTTGACGTGAGTAATCTCAAAGGTTAGATTAGTTTAGAAGTTAGTTTTAGCCTCCTTAACTGTAATAAAAGTTATAAAGAGTGGAAGGAAGAAGGCACCATTTAGCACAGATTTAGGGAAACGCGGAATTTTTGCACAGGATGCTTAAAAACAGTAGGTTAGGAAATAAGTTTACAAAACTTGACAAAAGTTGAAGAAGGAAGTTATAGGTGCTGAAAAACAGGACAGCTGTGAACGGATAAAGACGGCCAGTAACAAAAAAAAAGCTGCTCTATTTCAACGAAAGGAAGGCCTACCTAGCTTTAAGCTTGGGGCCTCAAATATTCCCCCTGAGAGTGCTAATTCCCATAGATACAATTGTTGTACCCCTCTGAAGGGAAGTCATTTCTAAACGATATATATTTTAAACGCTTACACTGCCCGGGACGCCGCAATGCCTCACAAGAGAAGGGCCACCACAGCCACACTGCGCCGGGGCAAGACTGCCACACCAACGAATCACTTCGAAACAATCTCGAGTCTTCAGTTTAAGAACTCGTTAACCTTCGTTTATGATGGATGGGTGATAATGTAACCCTTCACCCTCCTGTTGAAAAATCAGCATCTTGCATCATGGAACGTTAGTTATTTTCTTCTCTTTCTCATTGTGTGATGTGAAATTTAGATGTAACCAACTTATTGGTGGCGGTTGTCGACAATATGTTAAGTTTATCTGAATTATTCATTTACATTCTACTGGTGAAGAATGTGACTTGAGTTTACTCTCCTGTTGTTGGAAAACGCACTTGGTTTCCGTAAGTTTTCACTTGCTGCTTAATGAATTGTTTTTTTCGTTACGTAATTAAGATTTTCTTGGTTCCAGTTGAGTTTTGATGCTTGACATGCGAGCTCTTAGGAGTACAATTTACAAGTTTTCAGGCTCTGGATGTTTTGCATATGTGCTAAATCTTCTTGTAGCTTACTTTCGTTTCGAACTCGAAGCTTAACTCGTTTTATCTGGTTTTGTAGCGCTGGTTTTATCTGGTTTTGTAGCGCTGGTTTATCTGGTTTTGTAGCGCTAGTTTTATCTGGTTTGGTAGCGCTGGTTTTATCTGGTTTGGTAGCGCTGGTTTTATCTGGTTTGGTAGCGCTGGTTTTATCTGGTTTCTTGAGGAACGGATATTTATCAAATCCAATGCATTTATTTCGTTAAAATGTTATTTGAAGTTGAAAGAATTGAAAAATATCCCCGATTTCAAAGAGTAACCGAAACAAAAATAAAGTTTTAGTGGGTGCGCACTGTGAAGGAACAGCAATATGTAGCCTCATGTAGATAACATCTTGAAAACACTTCGGAGAATATTGCTGGTAAATTAATTAATTTTCGTACTGGCCGTGTGGCATTACCCTCTATTTGATAACCTAAGATATGCGACCTAAATAATCTGTTGTAAATGTCCATTTTTTGCTATATCTTTCGTTACGTGCTCTCTTGAATGCGACGTTTGATGTGTAAACTGCTCTAGGTCAGATGAGGGGTTGAGCCCTGTGACTTTTTTTAGCTATTTACGTCGTCGTGACGGTAGAGTGAAATATTGTAAGTTTACTTATAGAAAAATTTGATATTTTAGCTGTACTGCTAAATGAAGTAAATTGTTGGGAATCTGGGCTCATAACTTACCATGCTACGATTAACGAGTTCAAGAGGAGCAGAACGCGCCAATGCAGCAAAACCTTCGCCAGTGAACCTGCAGTTAAGGTCAACACACTAGGCGGCACCCTGATCGTGTCGGTGACGAAACTCTGTACTAGAACTCTAAGGTTAAGGTTTGTTGCTGGTAACGCACTGACGTTTGCGCAATGTTAAGGTGTAAGTTGAGCGTGCAGGAAGCATGTAGGGCAGTATTTGCGCCTCTCGAAATCTGTTTGATCATTCTAATTCCTTCTAATTGCGTTTGCACGCGTGTTGTAATGTCGACGCCCATAGAAAACTCCCGTAGTGAATTGCTCAAGAGTGGAAATATTCAGAGTATTTTTACCGGTAGGTAATATTTCCATAGAATAATGCGAGTACGTACTCGAGAGCGGCAAATTGGCAACAGTTCCCATCCCTACGTGTTCTGAGACTCACGATGATGCTGAGAATCATCCAAGACTTCTTAGGAGTAGGCAATTCAGTGTTCTGTGATGTAGTGAGCCACAATTGTCACTGAAGGTCTTGGTTTTAAATATGGCGCCTGGATCTTGGTAAACACTAACAGTGTCGGCCTTTTTGAGAGTACTGATAAGGGTAGCGTTGAACGAAAATTAAGCCAAACGTAGCTTATTTCTACCTATTGTGGCTGTAAAACTGGGGGACTGGCTTTTCTAGTATACTTAGATTCCTTCAGCGTGCCAAGCAATATCCTGTGACCAATTTAACAAAAATGTACATGCCAAAATATGACGCATTTTTCTTAGCATATCAGTACTGTATGGAATTCAGAATGTAATCGTGTGTGTAATAGTTCATAGTTCTTGCAGTATTGTACTTTACACAGTAGGGAATGTGCAAGTATATCTCCGCAGATGCATAAGATGGGAGAACAAACCAGGCATCTGGTTTTGTGTAATCTGTTTTAGATTGTATGATTCGTTACGTTTTCCTGTTTTGCTGTGCGCGATCTGGTTTATTTACGAGTTATGGGAAGTACCACCTGTTTGGAAATGTACGACCTGTTCTGTTAAACTGTTTTAAAATACTGTTTAAATATTTTTAAATACTTCTGTTTACCTTTTACCTGTTTTTGGATACACCAACTATTATGTTTACCCCTTTTAGCAAGAAAAACTTCTTTTGCTTGAGTATTTCGGAACGAGACAAAACTTTCCTCGTAGCAATTAACACTATCTCGACCTTCGACCCGCAGCACAAGTGGCATTTTGGTGAACATGTCGGACGAGCTGCGCCAGCAGTAAAGAAGCTTTGGTGTCAGCCAGGTTCCTTATAACAGATTCACGTTTGCTTTGCGCAGTTTACTTTTATTTAAATAAGAGAAGAATTTCAATCTTGGAAAATAAATAAATTTATCTTTAACCTCACACGGGAACTGAAATCTCGAGCAACGCCCTAAGAAAGTGCTTACGTCTGTCGGGTCTCACGCCAGAGAAATGAATACCTTAACTATACGAAGTCTGCATTCCACGGTCGAGGGTATGAATTCTTTCTAGAACCGATCCGGCTATCGGGCGCTGGACGAGGCTGAATTTGATAGTTTCTCAGCTCTAGAGCGCCTGCTCCATCTCATCCTTTCACGGAGACTTCTGCGACTCGGAGGAATGCCACGGTCTTAGCGTTGTTTGGCAGGCTTCAACGGCGGGGTGAGGAAGGAAGGAGGAACGGAGGTTGGGGCGAGTAGGTGAGATACAGGTGGCCCAGAACATCGAATCATGGGAGAACCAATTTATTGATCAGTCTAGGATGCCCCTAGGGCAAGTAAATTAGGCTAAACATAACTGCACACCTTAAAATAGCGTTAATGATAGGATGCCCTAGAAGTCGCTGAACTTATTCGGGCCCGCAAGTAACTATACTCAAATGTGTCCATTGTACTAGACGTAAAATACAATCTATTGCTGTATCACTTGTAAATAAATTGTTTAAAGAGTGCTGAAGTCTCTAGAGTACCTCAACACAGCGGCCTCATGACTCGCTTGAGCCGCGGCCTCTCGTGATGTCACAGGCCTGCCTGAGGCGGGGGAGTGTTCATCGCATTCTGTGCACTGCATTCATCACCACCAGTCTATGCTCAACACTCATCACCACCAGTCTATGCTCAACACTCATCACCACCAGTCTATGCTCAACACTCATCACCACCAGTCTATGCTCAACACTCACCACCACCAGTCTTTCACGCGGCACCACAAACTGGTCACCACGACAAGGTCAGCAAGGTTTATCAGTGACCGCAGAAACCGAGCAAAAAAATTAAAAACTAAATTTAAACTTTTATGCACTGAGGCTACGAGACTGGTGCATTTCTGAACTAGGCAACACGTGTATGGCATAAACTATATTTAGAACTATTCAATATGTATTATTATTCTCACAAGTATGAGTGCAATTGCCAATGTGTGTAGTGTATATTTTTTATTCGTTAGATATTTTCTGTATCTGTTCTTTTGGTTAATAGGTGATAATTAATTTGTTTTCTTCTTAAAATATATGTATACTCATTTGTGCTATTAATCGCATGTTTTCTCACTATTCAGGAATTTTTAGGTTAATTGTTGATATTTTGATGTGTATTATTCAAGGTTTGCAATTTAGAGGCACAAGTGCATTACATTTAGAAATTAGTGCACCCTCCTCTCAAGTTGAACGAATTTTTTTGTAGCAAACTTTATGGAAATGGTAGGCTACATTTTACTTTTCCTTGAAACGTGCTTATTCACCACCATCACTGAGGAAAAAGGTAAAAATTACAAAAGTTTTAGAATTAAGACTTCCTTCTTCTTCAACAGTTCTCTGCGAAACGCGCAATAGATGTTAACCCGAATTATCCCCTTGACCATATTTTGAGCGACAGTTTCATGTGCGGTGACTCTGCTTATGCCACAAATTACGAGTTGAGGCCTGGCCCCGCCCACGCGGTGTCACTCACGGTGCCCAACTTTCACAGTCGCCGTCAGGTGCGTGTCGCGAGTGGATGTACGTCGTTGTGGGCACCTGAAGGTCATTGAGAGAAATGCCGGGGAAGTACGGGCGACAGGCGCCTCCTTATGGCAATGCAGCATCCTGCTTTAAGTCATCAGAGTCACCGAACGGGGTCAACCAAGGGCGCCTGTTGCTTCATGTTTTGGCGTGAAAGGGTTTTCTGCATCCTGCTTCTGTTGGGCAAGATCCGCTGTTTCATAATTGGAAACGAAGCCAGACTTTTCCACTCGCCATTTGGAGAAAAGTGTTGTCCAAAACTAGCCGGAGAAATATATCATACACTGACAGGACTTCATTATATTGACCTAAAGAATAAAATTATCAAACTGTAAAAGTACTAAAACCTCAACTAAAGTAACTAGTAAAACGAACAGCATACGGTCAGCTTATTACATTTTATGCAGAATTTTTTGCACGAAACTTTCGTAAATAACATCATTGTGCTATATTGGCGCTTGGGAGCGAGCAAAACAATAAGCCAGGTTCAATAACACACCGGCACGGCCAGCGCATGCGGGTACATGCGCGCTGTTGTGTCGGTGGACTTGTGTTATTAATATTTGAGTACATGTTATTCGTCTCGTGTTGCTAGGAAAACTCATTTCGTGTTGTCCTTTGGCGATGGTCGTACTGCAAAATTTTCGAGTGAAATAGTTATGAGTTGAAAAATGAACAGGAGTTAAATTAAATTCAATAACGAAAAGGTGAAACGTTGAGTTGAGTTGAATTGTATTGCATTTTAACTCACGAATGTGATCACCAATAAAGTCTCATATCAGGGCTTTTATTTTTAAAAAAAATTTACCCCAGTTAATAAAAGTACAGAATTTGAAAAGTAAGTTGAATATTGAGTGAGCAGTGAAAAATTATTACATCGAAAAGGATTAAGAAAAAGAGAACAATTGTTCGTTAAAAATAGTTTGTTTAAATTTTTACCTTCAACGAAGCTGACTTCAATTTTGCAAGCAACGCTGCTTGTGAAGGCACTTATTTCTAAACACGTCAAAAAATAAAATCTTAGCAGACGGAAAAATAAAACCTAGAATGCTAAATTGCTTAATGTTAGCCAGTTACAAATAATTACCAGGATTTAGTACTTGAGTGATGCTACAAATATTTTTTGCTGCGTCTAACCTAATTTTCCATCACCAATCAGTAACAACTATACCTCCACTTTTTCTTATGTTTTGACGTCACCATTTCGGCGTCGCCTCCACCAACTTCATGCGAAGTTTTTGGCCTCGCCTCCAAAGCTTCACTCGGTGACCTCAACGCATAGCGGTATTAGGGCGAGCCTGCAAGTGAGAGGCGAGCAGGGAGGGTCTGCCACTCTCACTTTCCGAGATTCTTATGTGAACGACTGCACTTTGTTCGCATTGATTCCATATCACAAATAAAACATGGAAATACCACATTCCTGATTAAGGTAAATGTCCCTCAAATTAACACATTGACTGCGATGGTTTTAACTTAAGTTCAATATTAAATTTATATGTAAAGTAAGAAGTTGTTAAAAATTTCATAAATAGCAAACATTAACTAGGTATATTAAGTACCATTAATTTAAAATGATGGTTAAAAATATTTCAAACGACCCATCGATGGGTCGTTTCATAGCTGGAAAAACCTAAGCACGACACACCATAGGGTCGCATCGCAGTCAACGTGTTAAACCTCGGTTTTCAGTACATGAAATACTAATTATGTGGGAACCAAACGGAATACTTTGAATCTCTGATAACGGGTGCTTGCGTCATTCCAATCTAAAATGTTATCATAAGCAGGTTTAATGCTGCAGATGTAGCGCGCAGAAATAGACCGTTCATTAACGCGCAAAATTTCCGCCCAGTGTGTTGTTACTGGCTGATGTCATCCATGAATCACTGGAGATGAAATTCAGCTGCCCTGCACAGTAAAGAGCATTATAGAGAATTGAATCATAACTGCACGCCCACGTGCGCAGTGTAGGCTGCGCATGAAATCTGGATCTCGAGCGGGTTGTGATAATGAGATTTTCTTGCATTCAAGAATGATGATCGAGATTCACTGTGGGAAATTAAAGGACGTGATGCATGCCGAATGCGCAACTTTATGATTTTAGAATGGCAAATGGAAGCTGTGATCTAATTTCTTATTTCTCTGATGTAGGATTTCCTGTTCTCAAAATCTATAATAAGGTGGAATGATTTAGTGATTTGAGGTAAAATTTGCATGTTTTCTCAATTCGGTAGCACACGAAGCACACACCAGTTGTGCTGCGCTTGCGCAGACGCGTGCTGGAACTTCAAAAAATATTGGCTAACTTGGAACTGTTAGTTCATGAAGCAGATGCTATGAAATTCAAGTCAGGGTGCGCAATTCTGGATGATTATAGAGAACTTATTTCAAATAATTTTAGTGATTTCAGAAGGTTCGTGATAAATTCTAAAATTTCATGTGAATGACTTGTGAGGACTTTTAGCTGGGCTTACGTTTAGCATTATAAAATAATTTAATGCATTTAAATTGAGGGTTTTTGAATCAGCTCAGTGTTGAAAATACGATGGGGTATACCGTGAATAATCTGTGATATTTTAATAAGTTGATTGTGATAAATGCCGTAAAATTTGAGAGGCAGTGTAGACTAATGCTCAAGAACGATGAAAAAGACGGGGCAGGATTCTTGCAAGGACACAGCGCAGGCAGACCGCATTTCCTTTCTCTTCCCGTTATACTGCCTTTGCTCTACACCCACGTATTTGTGGCAGCAGTCCTGCCCGTTCCAGCGCTTCTCGTTGGCAAAAAACTCATCTGGTTTGTGTACTGAACTTATTGGGTACCTGGAATCGTGCTCTACTGTGTGTTTTTTGTTGGGTTAATTGTAATTTGTACGTAGGTGCTAAAATTGTGTCACCATGTTTACTTGCATACTCTTTACACTAACAATTACTAACCAATAATGGGTTGATTTGTGGGTCAAATTAATCAATTGGAAAGCATTATTGATATATAGTTTATTTTAGAAAGCAGCGCTCGTGTTTTTACAAAACAGTGTTGCCTAAAGCTTCAGAAAAGCTCACATAAAGGTTCAAGTAACTGAAAGATACCAAGCACAATCTATATGAAACGGAAAACATACAAAAGTAAACTGTAAACAAGCTACTCATAATTTCTTCAAACGGCTATAGATTTTGACAACGAACCAGTGTCTTTTATAATACCTCGGAGATTAAGCTGACAGAGGTACACTCAAATAGGTATGCTGATAGTATCTGTCCTCGTCAATGTATCATGAGAAACTAACGCTCTTCAGTGAGAACCCTTACTTTCTACCTCAGGATCAGCTACACGTTTTACCTAAGTCTGTTGTGGATTTAAATTTAAGGTTATATTAGCCTTATCTTTCAATTTAGGGATAAATTGGCTTCATCTTTCATTTTTATTTCTCTCTGTCTCATATGAGGAATGAATTAAAGGCGAAGAATAAAAGGAAGACGAAGACACTCGTGAGGAGACGGAGACGCTCGTTCCACCGACTTCCAGCACGTGTGTCATCGTCTTCACTTTTTTATTCTTGTTCAACCTTTTCGCTTCATCGAGATCTTCAGCCAGCGTAACGTGCTATGCCAACCGAGACGTTTAACTTTTTCTGTGTGCTACTACTTGGACTCAAAAATTCATTGATAACATGGGGATCATGTGAGGTCTCGAGCTGGAGGTTTGGTAAAGCCTGCCTTGTGTCGAACACAATATATGTATGGATTTTAATACGGTCAATCGTTTTTCGGCTCATTGCATTCTTTACATTTTTCAGCTATTAACTTGTTACATAATCTTCTTTCAATCTTGCTGCTTTTATGCGTAAGGAAGCCTGCGCGAATACACACATGTGCATGAGATGCATCCTTTGATTCCAAATCAAATGATGTTTCCTCTTTCCTTTCTTAGAAACATACTTTCTGTAGTTATGGAAGCTTAAAATTATTCCAGTCTGATTTTAAAACCAACAGTTTTTTTTATACCTGTGTTTATCGCTTTAGTGAGCGGACACAAACATTGAACCGTGAATAAAATAATAATCACACATGGAAACATCTTTATTAATCGTCGGAGTATATTATTAGGGCTGAAAAAGTGTTCTTTCAGCTTCTTAACCTAAGGAGAGGGAATGGATGAGGGAAGAGCTGGATCAGTAAGTAGAAGAGCTCCTCCATCAAGACCCAACAACGCAAGAGTAAGGTCAGTGACCTGAGGTCATGCATTGAGTCACCAGAAATCGCATTCGAAAGTTCAAAAATTTGGCACGCCTGCTCAGAAGTGTGTGAACGAGCAAGCAAATGAAATTTACCTTCAATATAGCTTTCTTCTACGATATTCGTCAATTATCAAGTTTCCTGCAAAGGAGCCCACCGATGGTCATAGAGGGCATTTTCATAATGCTGCTGACCGACCTGCAGTCTCTAACTCAATTTTTATGAACACCTAATGAAAGCTAAATGAACGCACGATCCAGTTT
The DNA here is from genome assembly GCA_014220935.1 of Platorchestia sp. MABIK. Classification (NCBI taxonomy): domain Eukaryota; kingdom Metazoa; phylum Arthropoda; class Malacostraca; order Amphipoda; family Talitridae; genus Platorchestia; species Platorchestia sp. MABIK. The sequence continues at coordinate 3,403 of JACJUY010013651.1, read as the reverse complement.
ATGTGTGCCATTTTCGAAATTGCTAACTATAATTGAATTTAAATTTGAATTGAATATCGATCTTCAGCTTAAACTCATTGCAGGAAACGTGTTAAGGACAATAACTGCATTGCGATGAACCGCACGCGAGGTAGGCGGGGCTGGGGAGAGAGGCCGAGAGGGAAGCGCAGTCTAGAGGTGCCGCTGCCAGTCGTCTTGTAGCCGTGGCTTGTGAAGTGCGATGTGGCTCTCGTCTGCGCTAACTGACCGGTACTGGAAAACAGATTATTCACCTTTCTAAAGATGGAACAAAAATTCAATATTGATCGTATTTCTGGGAGGAATTACCAATAGAACAAATATTTATTTTTCTTGCTTAAATTAAAAATTCATCAAAATTAGATAAAGCTCCGTGGAAAAATTTTGAGGACTATTCCGATTTTAGCCCGAAACTTTACATGTGTTTTATCCGCCTCTAAACAAATAGCGCCTTGTTGTCACAATCGTAAGTAGCTCCTCTCCTTGCCGGCAGTTCTGCCAACCCCTTGACAAGTAGCGCCTTGTCAACCACTAGCCAAGTAGCACCTTGTCAACTAATAGCCAAGTAGCACCTTGTCCACCACTAGCCAAGTGGCACCTTGTCAACCACTAGCCAAGTAGCACCTTGTCAACCACTAGCCAAGTAGCACCTTGTCAACTACCAGCCAAGT
>JACJUY010013649.1:0-14925 GCA_014220935.1 Platorchestia sp. MABIK | reverse complement strand
ACATCCCAAAATCGATAGGAGTTTATGACCTGCAAGAATTATCCGGTGGAATGCATCTTTCAGTCGTCTGAGGTGGTTTATGAAAAATAAAGGGAATGTAGCTTGGGCTAAAGAGGTGATATTTTAATTTCAGTCGTGAGGAATGACTGACGTTTTAATTTCCGTGTTTCTTTTGTTTGTTTTACTCTTCTTTCTTCATTGTGGTGTGGTGTTATCAGTTTTACTTTGTACATTCTAACTTGCAAACACAGAATTTCATCATATTTTCCAGTGATCATACCTAACAAATTTTTCAGGCACTAATTCATTTAAAATGAAAATTGAATTTGAGTGAAAGCGACTAAATGTTCACCCATCGTTCTGCTACTTTTTCGAAAGTTGTCAGTGCTGTTTTCTTACCTACAGACAGAAACCTGTAAATTTTGGGAATATATATACTAAATGTCCAACAATTGCAAGCTGAAGATTGGAAAGAATCTTCACCAGCTGCATGACACGAGCAGCTGAATGAGTACCCTTGTTCATATATCAGAGAAATAGGTCAAAAAAACTCTCAATACATGATTCAAAATTGACTTCTAACCTTCTGAGCGTCAGCTTACAAAGTCACCGCCGTCTCAGCTGCCGTTTCCTCTTCTTTCCTGAGTGCGGAGTGGTTGTGATCCGCACAGGTTTCTGGTAAATGATCTACCACACCGCCTATCAGCCTGTACTTTTGATGATTAGTTCATTTTTATTTTTTCACTTCACAAGAACTTTATGTTCTCAATTTTTAATCTTGATATCTGAGGTAGAGTGAAAGGAGCATAATTAAGCAAATTCGTATAATGAATACATTTCTTCTCAATTCCACCTAGAAACCTGCGACAGAGTAAGATGAGTTCAACTTAGCCAATTCAGAGTATTTGACATTACAGAGTAGTTGACATTACATTTTCTTTATTCTTCCAATCTTTATTCTTCCAAAATCGCTATGTTAGAATTCAGTTCAACAACTGACATCCTACTCAGTTTTGATCAGTTTTGCATGTTCAATTCACCCAAAGCTTCACACACGCGATTATTTTCATGCATAGATATTTTCAAAGAATTTTTTCAAAATTGTAATCATTGTTTCAGTATTTTAGCAATTTAGCCCTTCACTGTACGAATTATTTTTGAAAATCTGGATAAGCACGAGTCAGTAATGACGTCCAAACTGAACTTTACCGCTTGAGGACTTTTTCGAACACGTATCGTAAGCGTTCAGTTTATGCATAGTATGTCTCATAATCGGGTCAAATCGTAGAATGTACTCGTCTCAATTAATTCTAAATTAATACAGCAAAATTTGGTATGTGTCATAGTCGACACATCATTTAGTGAAGGAGTAATATACTGACTATTAAAACTTCCATATGGGATCATTTTAAACAAGATCAATTTGTTCCTGACTGCAGCTTTTATGTAGGTTAGCCTGCATGGGACGTTTACTCCTTTAGGCGTTGTCTCTGATTCCGTACACTGCATGGAGTAAGTCCTAACACTTGAACTAGTGATGAGTTTTGTGCTATCAGTACATCTATTTGAACACTCACGGCCTTCTGCTCACGCATGCTTTGCCTAACATACCACCCTTCTCGCCTGCTTGCACACCACTGTCAGACTGTCTGTTATCACGCGCCGCGCGATAACAACTCGCGGCGTCATCGAGCCATGGTATCATTGGTTAGCATCCTGCTGGGCGGAAGTTATCACGCGAGTTGCCATCCATCAAACTTCAAACTTAGAAAAAACCTAGATCACATCATGAGAACCCAGACTGGCTAAGACTTCAAACGCTGAAAATTCGTTTGCATCAATTACGTTCATTTAAGTTTTAAATCTGGATTAAAGACAATTTTGTAATTGCCTAAGGTTTCTTCGCGCCAACTTGCCCATGAAAATGTTCATGATTTGCATTATTAAGTTGCATGTTAGAAAAAATTGGGTATTGTCCTTTTTATTCCACCCAAATAATTTATCATTGGTTTATTAGGACATTGCAGCAGGCGTCTGGATGCACTAGTATTGCGCTTCTCTATAACCTTTACACAGTATTACTGGCTTGACGCCTTAATTCAGCAACGCTGAAGTCATATTTTGGCACTTGCTTTTTGTTTATGTGAACATTGTTAACCAGTGCTTAGTTAAAGACTGCAAACTTCAACACCTATGACAAATGAAAGATGCAGCTCCCATAATTGTAATGTTCATGAAAAATTTCAATTTTTAAAGTACTAATCGATCTGTAGGCAGAGAGCTGATAACTATCTTCATTGTCAAAATCACACAAACCCAAAATAACCGCCGGTGAACTTTAGTTGAATGAGCTAGCTCAGTTTTAACGATATTTTTATTACGAGTGTATAGACGGAATTTAACCAGAAATACATGTCACACCATTGAATTTTGAATTCTGCAAGAGAATAAAAAATTATGAATAGATTTGACTATTGTGCTTGATATTAGGTAAATAATTGGCGTAAACAGGAAAAGACTTCCACCCACAAACACTTGAAAACCCATATCTAAGTGGAAAACCCAGCTTGGGCCATGACTCATTGACTGAGGATCTTAGCTCTCATGCAGTGGCGGTTCCGCTCAACAAAGGGGGATTGATTGGCTATATGCCTGCTGCATAGATAATGAAACATTGTAATAACTGTCCCAATCCTCCAGATAATGATTGCAGTAATGACGGGCTAACCGTTGTCTCACGAAACTTTCAAAGCACTGTAACCGTGCACCAGGCAAGCCTTGTTTTGGTTGACGAGACTCTTCCTGCAGTTCATCATCGTCTCGCATCTTTTGCCTATGAAGAGTTTTGAATACATCTTTGAAGAAAAATCACCATCTTTTTGTTCTATAATTTTCTACGACAAAACTTTGTTTCATAAACTCTTAATTGGCAGGAAAACTTTGAAATATTGCGTATAAGTATCTGGTGATATGTTTCTCTAATTCATTTGGTGCACGAATTACTTAAAAGATGAAACTCGTACTAGTTCAACAGGTTCTGTGATAGAGAATGAGTTACAGAATTGTACTCAGTGAGATGCTTTCGCCATTACTGCGCGAAGTTTATTGAGGCACCATAAATGTAATCAGGAGGTGTCAATAGGTGACATTACGTTCAGCTTTAAATTCAAACTCTCTTAATACGTTGCAGTGAAAATCTATAAAACGTTTATTAACAGGGAAAAGTCATCGTGAGATTTTTAAGTTCTACCTCAGTTTACTCCTCGGGCTGTTTTTCGCGTTCGCCAAGGCCGTATAATCGAAAAATGTTTCAAAATCTCTGATCTTCACACAGCATCAACACGACCGAAATTGCCTACTCACGAAAGGTTGATGAAAAAAGAACCAAACTTCACTTTTTGTATTTGATGATAATTAGAGAAGAACTCACAGTTAAAATAAGCAACTACTCCGCGTTTACATCAGAATGACAGTTAACACATTCAATGAATAAAATTAAAGTCAGAATACCATATACAGTGTGTAACCTGGGTAATGCCACCAACTTACCACCCCAATTAAATCCCACACTCCTAATCTCGTCTCCTGTTACATACCTCTGTCAAGAACAAAATTTTCGGTCACCTTGTTCTTTAAGAGTTTTTGAAAATGTTTTATGAAAATTAAAATAAATGTTTATGTCCATGTTAGAAAAATGTTTCACGAAAATAAATGAAATCCGTCTTAGAACAATACGTAAATAAGTGACAAGATGCTCTCATATTTGTCATTTTACATCTTACACGTGCACCAGGGAACGCTCACTCCAATGAATTACAATCAAATACGGGGAATCATTTTTAATTAACGATTGCTTTTCCAACAGTAATAAATACTTACTCCATGGATATTTATTGAATTTCTTATTTCATGCTAAAATTGAATGCAACACCTAGGGCTGGTTATGAGATATGAAAACTGTTGAGGACTATCAAGCAAGTAGCTCTAAAATGAAAGGAGCCAATGTAAGTAGCAAAACAAAAGAAATTAAAGTTGGGAAAACGATATCTGCGGTGGCAGTCCATAGAAGTCAATGCCCTGTCACAAATCCCAGTGTAAAGTAATAAGACAATCATTGTGAGGTCTGCGAGAGCACAGTCGAGCTTTATTTAAACTTCACAACGCGTTTGCACCGAGGCCCTCCAGACGTTCACGCTAAGATGTGGCTGGGTAGTCGTTGTTGATAGGGGTGAGATCCTAATTTTCTGATACCGAAGCAGGAAAATCACAAGGTGCACCGACACGTGATGCTTCGATTATACTCTGGATACTTCCTTAGCGGTGCAGAATTTCCTATGAACCTTCAAAAACCAACCGTCAATACAAAGAAAGAATAAATCAAGTTAGAGATTTTATTTATGGGCCTTTTTTTGGTTAAACAATCGAATCAAATAACATTTTATTCCTATACAAATGAGAAATTTTTCACCACTTAGCAATCACCACGCGCCTGACCGGGAAAGAGCAGCAGATATAAACCAATAGACAATAAAGAACTGAATCAGTTGCAGTAAACTACTTTGCTAAAAATTTTGATTCATTCATTGTATGTAGATGATAGTTTCTTGGAACAAGTTTGTATTTTTTGTTAATAAGCAAGGCGTATCATAATTTTTTACTGGTAATCTAGTGTATAAAAAGTTTTTACGCTGTAAAATTAGAGGGAAAAACCAATAAGACCAGGCTATTGCTATTTAAAGGTTTGCTATTTCCAAAATTGCGCACTAGAATTCACTCTGAATTTGTGTTAAATACTAACCTCTAGTTTAACCAATTGAGGTCAAAGTGTTGAAGATTGTTCAGGTACCAATTATCTCCGAGAAACCATCGAAGTTGCCAGCCCATTTTGGCCTAGCCTTCAATTAATACACATACTTCATGAAAGCACTGCACAGTTTCAGCTTAGTTAATTGTAATTTATAACAGATTTACCCTTACATATTAGGCTTGGTTTTTGATCCGAGTTTTCCGCGACGTAGAGTGCCTCAAGTATTTTTCATGATGCAAAATTTAATTGTAAGGATTAAATTACGGGGTAGAGATAGTTCAAAAGTATCATGAAACCCAGCCTCGATGGATTGTTTTTATAGTTCATTAACGAGCATATTCACGAGTGTGTCATCAATAGTTTTGGCATAGCCTTTTTTTGTCTAATGAATGCTACTTCTGGAGGTACAATTCAATAATTAAGTAACCGTACTAGTCAATTATTTGTATTGTTAATGAATTAGAAACTAATCATATTGCGAGGAACAATTACAAGAAGCGCTCACACAATCGAGTTCGAAGAAAAAATGAATAGTTTTCTCAAACTTTAATTTAGGACATTAGGTGTACTGCAACAGCGCAGTTTAAGAATAAAGTTTCAATGCGGAAACCTTATCCGAAACGTGAACTCGTTAAAATTGCATGTTTTAATTGTATTTCACTTCAAGGTTTAAATTTAAGGATTTCATTAAAGTTAGCTTTTTCAAAGCTATTTTATTCAAATGTGCAAAACCGCACAATTAGGAGCAGGCAGGCATGGTAAATCTATTCATTATGCCATAATAGGAAGGTTGGAGCGGAAAGTAAGCCTACAGAAGGACAGAAGCTTGGTTCGAGGAGTTCGGTGCTTGAAATTCAAAGGCAGTAGCGGCAAGGCAGTGAGACACAAAGTCACGCAGGGAGCCAGGCAGCAGAAGGCAGACTGCAGCGATTCCACCATGCAACTCCTATGAGCGTTCTCCAAACCCGGGAGCAAAACAGAGGGTCAACCCCCAACACCAAAATGATATCCGTCAAGGGAGCCGGTAGTAGACAATCTGACAATGAAATTGTGTTGTCTTCTATTATTAGAAAAAAAAAACTTTTCATCGTAGTGCTCGTCGTAGCCGTGTGGTTAAAGAACACGCCCTTCCGTGAGAGTGTCGAGGGTTCGAATCCCGGCGCTGTGAGGTGACTTTCTCTGTTGGTTATAGGGGAAAAGCCCAAAGTACAATACCCCACTCTACCCAGGTATACCCCAGGCTACCCAGGTGTCTGAAATGGGTACCGGTCTTAACCGGGGGAAACCGCCATTAATTGCGTCGCGGTGTTAGTTATAAGGCATTTGAAAAACCAACGAACAATGTGATATGGATCGGGCTTGATTGGATATAAATCATCTTAGATGCCGATGCTTGTTTATTTCTAAACTTTGCTTTCTGTGATTTTCTTACAGCAGATTATTCAGTCATATTTTAAATAATATAATTTATCTAACCGGTGAATCGAACTTTTAGTGACAAATACACATCGATGTTGAGATTATAAGCAAATATCCCGTTGGTGAAGAAAATAACGAGGTCATTAGTTGTTAAAGAGAAATTACTCCGATCAATTTACAATTTCTAACGCCTTCGAGAGTTGGAAATTTTTTTAAAACACGTTGAGGCCTCAAAAACAAGGCATTCATCTCTAGTTGGCTCTAAAGGCTTACGAATCAAAGATTTTCAAGGAAGAAACTTTGATGGATATATAACTGGCACTGCTTATCAGATAACATTTGGATTTGCCTTGCACTTCTGATTGTGTTTGTAGACATAGCTTTTGGCCTGATGTGCACCAGCAAGTCTACACTCAATCAGGAGTGGCAGAGAGCGCAGCACATACCTGATAACGGGCGACGATTTCGGGCAACTATCTGGAGCTAATCATTTAAGTCTCGGGATTTTGTAAATGCGGTGAAAGATTTTCGATAGCGATAACACATGTATGCCGTGAGACATAAGAGGTAGCGTCTGTTCAGGTGTTCGCGTTCAGTTCAACTTTCATAGCGTTAAATTCAAGATAACTTAGATATCTGAAGCAGGAAAGATTACATCACATTCGATAAGACACGTTTACGTCCTCACTGCAAGGTCACGAACTATTCGGAAACTATTCAAAAATTTATGGGTTCCTAATTTTTTTCAAATCATTTCAATTCGTTTTAGAAATAATTGCAAAGTTTGCTCTGTGTTTTGGATCCATTGATTAACATTCTTCTGTGCGAAAAAAAATTGTCGCATAATAAATACTTCAAAACATCTTTGCTTGTACCTGAACGTTGAGTTGTGCTGTGGCGTGTGTTCTTTGTTTGTGTTTAGGGTGCTGTGGGGAGCTTGAAAAAGGCATGTGCAAGGTCTCGAACAGGCGGCTGAAAAGGGAAGAGGTCAAACAGGGTGCTTGAGACAGTCGCTTCGCTTAGCGTAGCGATAAGGGTCGCTCGCATCGGGGAACATACATTTCAACAGGAAATACACCGAGAAAATATTGGTTTTAAGGGACTTAATAAAGTGTTTTAAGTCTGATGATTTGAGGGAAGGAGATTACGATCGCAGGGTGCCCAATCGAAACAGCCACATTTGGACATGGGCGGGTTTATACGAAAATTTCAAAAATTCTTACGATCAGATTGGTTCTTGTATTGAGGGGATGAAAAGAACAAATTAAGAAGGAGGGTCTTAGGCGTGGGGAGACCCAGTCCTACTTACGAAGCCGTTGCGCTTGTCACGGTTAAGCGCAAGTACGTTTGCGATAAGTGATTGAAGAAAATACGAAATAAGTGTGTAAAGTGAAGATGAAAATTTGACACGTTATTACAGCCCGTAAAAATGCAATCTTTTTCTTGTTCTCGTTCTCAGAGCTTTCTCATTTTTCAAATAAAAAAATACAAGAGCTATACTGCCAAAAAGAGGCAAAATGATGCGTACAATTACCATTGGGGTTGTTAGAGAAAACTCATGTCACTGGAAATGCTTCAAAAAATTATTTGTCAAAAATGTTGTTATTTATTCATGAAATAACCCTGAAAATAAATGCTAAAAATATCTGGCTGTAAAAAGTAAATAAGTAGATTAAATTTGATTTCGCAGATGAATTCCAATTATGACCAATCATTGGGATATGTTTTAATGAGAGAGGTGTTTCAAAATTGTTGTAGGCGGGTCAATAGTCAATCGAGGTAATACCAGGCTCTGATCATATGTTGCATTGTACGTTAACATCATACAATATGTACTTGGATGTATTGTTGATAATATAGTTTGGTAATGAAAATTTACATATTGAGCCGGAACGCTGATGAATGGATTTCGCATCAAAAGGAAGCGAACTGATAATCGCGTAAGTTGGGTTTCTGCAGCTTGGCGAGTCCTTCAATAATTTTGCTTTCGTGTAATTTGTTATCATTAATGTGTTTTCCATGTCTTCTTGCATTTTTGCTGCTTTTATTCTCATTTGTATTCTTTTGATCGTGGAGCTAATGTCAATTCCTCAAACCCGAGCCTTTAGTCTCCCATGCTACTGAAAATTAATGAGGGGCTTATTAACTCTGTCTCGTGCCAGCAAAATTCGATCTACCATTCTTCAATTATATGACTCATTGTGAATTTTGAAACGTACAGAATTTTAAAGGAAGCTAGACATGCATTCCAATCGCTGACATTTGGAATGGGTTCCTTCACATTTGTAGCAAACTACAGAGCATACTTCATAAAGCTTCCCAACAGATTGTCAAAGTTTTCACTCCATTGAATATGTGAGAGAGTACCTGTGAGATGAAGCAATAGAAGAGTTGTGATTTCATGAATTGAGAGTGAATGAAACAAAATAATAAGGTGCGTCAGTAGAAATATAGTGGCTGGCATTAACTGTTAATATAATTCGTAATGCTTCACAGGTGATTATCCGTACATACGCTAACAGATCGAATCACGACATTTTGTTTCATGAAAACGATTTAATTTAGTTTTCTCGCACGATAAATCGAAAGGTTTCAAAGCATTCAGACATTGACACCATTTCTACCTTAAGGGAGATGAAGTACTAAACTCGAGTGTTTTAAATGAGTCCAGAATTATTGTGTTTGTCAGTACACTATAGTACGTATGTATGTATCTTACTCTTAAAATAATGAGATATTCTACAGTGAGTCATGTTCCCTAAGCACTTGAACCTGCACAAGACTCATGGCATCGACGATATCATGTCGTAGTTTTTCTTAAGCGTTCGTCATCGTGTGACTTATGATAGATGAAGCGATAGCAGAGATTAAACTTCGACTGAGAATGTTCACTTCATCATGTGTGATTGATGGATTAATTCTGCGGATGAAGGCTTGACACGCTCTAGTTAAAAACTTGAAGACTGACACCAAATGTTTTCCTTTGAACATGATCGAATGTCATTTCTATAAGACCGATTCATAGTTTTTCTAGCGTAGCTTAAATGACATCATTTATTTTTCATTTTTTCATTTGTGTGTACATTTTCCCTATTCGCTAGTCATGCTCAGTGATATTTTGAAATGTTTGTGACTGAAATTCCAAAATACTTAGCGAGGACATGTGGGAGGCTTTACAAACACCATATGTTCAGTATAACCCTCGCACTTGTAACTGAATGTACCAGTACTAAATTGAAATGTGCCCTCACCTCAGGGCGAGATACAACGTTTCAAAGTACTCGTAATTCTAATAATTAGGCCTGAAGAAGTCATAAAATTTAGGAATATCACTAGCATTTACGAAATCATTTTCATTACTGCGTTCTTCAACTGCGATCTACTATTATTCATGAATTATTTCACGCACATAATTAATGATACGTGTTTCAAATGCCATGTTCATAATACCCAACTAAGGACTTTTTTCTATTTTACTTGATTCATCTAGTGAGCAGAGAAAACTTAAACTTAACTCATATTATATACACAAGGATAATTTTTCGTTTGCGTTTCAAAGCACATATTCTCACTTTGAGCAAATGTCCTGAAATATCTTCAGATTTCGAAATTTCCAATAAACTAGACTCTGCGCGAGTGGAGAAGGACCGACATCAAGGTCATTTTATTTTAACTGAATTCATAGCGCTAACAACTTCAATTCTTTGATTCCTTTAACAGCAAGAAAATCATTTCTGGTTTTGAAGGTGTGTGATTTGAGACATAAATGTTAAAAGAAGTTTTAGTGATATTTACCACAACTGCTGATACCAGTGCAGGGCATGCTCATTTAGTAGCAATCATACAAGGAAATTTTACCTAACATTAGCAAGACTTCTATTACTGTATATTTCAAGGTGAAACCTGGCGAAAACAACGAAGAGAAACTAAACTGGAGAAAACTTTCAATGTAATTCTTACTGAAAACGAACAACAACAGAATTCATTCAGTATTATTTTCGACAAAACTTGGGTGCGTTGACTCTGATAACGTTTCTTGGAGCGGATTCTCACACATAGATAATCGTAATCTTTCTTTGAAGAACGTGATTTATTCAACGTTTCCTTATACATCTTCTTGGAGTTATATTTAATGTTGCATCAACATTTATGAATACAATCAATCGCAATTTTATTCCAAATGTTTTTGATTGGGAACGACCATTTTCTAGCGCTCCATTGCTTGGTTATCACTAGAGGAAACCCAACCTGCTATTACTATCATTTTGGAATTTGAGACATGCTCCATGACTGCTGTATTTATATTTCAAGTCGGTTTACTCCACCACAATACCTTTGATAAGTGTTTACTCATTGATTGCTCACAGCTCAATTCCTGATCTGAAGTGGCTGCATTTTTAATTTAAATTTCGGGTCACCTTCGGGACGTTTCCTCTAATGGACGCTGTTCGTGCATCAATTTCTAGAACTTATTCTCACTCTCGGAATAATGTCTGAATTAAGAATAATGGGCATGAATTTTTCCATGTTTGGTGTCACATCGATGATATTTTCAAAATCTGAAGCGTCCGCCGTTCCTGGGTATGGATGTTCAAGAACGTGCCTGTATTAACTTTCCAAATAACGCTTCCTGTCCATTTTTCTCTGTTGTACCCTTCATAAATGCTGAACGCAATTAAACATCCTAGCGAAATGTTCTGAGACCATACCTTGTCCCACACAAAAATAATCCCTTTCCAACTTCATGAAGGAGCTGTGCTTTTAAAAATCCCTTCTCAGTGTTTGATGATGCGGAAGATTTCGCCATGTAACAAAGGGCTTCGGTAAGTACCTATTCAAAAAGTGATGATGAATGGTCGTAGTGTCGTAGCCTACTTTTCTTTTCAATGCAATTATACTGTTATTCCTACTTCATCAGTCGTTTCAAGGTTGACCTTCAAATTTACAGTTTTTTTTTTCAGCAGGATATATTAAACACATATCTTAGTACGGCCATACATTTACTGTTTTAACGAAGGATGAACACACATATGACAAGAGGTTGATGAAACTAGCAAATATCGAGGATGATAAAATAATGGACAATCCCAAAGAACTTAACTCGGAGTATGCAGCGATGGTGACGAATTAAAGGTCTAGTAATTACGTTAAATTGGATATGTCGATATGAAGTTACACAGAGATTACATATACTCTCTCTCAGAGTGCCAGCTGAGTTTTAATTAACAAGTCAAAAGGTGGCACTAACAGACCTTTACCAGAGGAATTCTCGTACTATAATGATCCTACCTAACAGTCAACGAATGCTTAAATACCCGCAGGGACCGCCGCTGCTTCTGTAGATTCGTTGAGACGGTTAGCAGCGCTCAACCGTCGAAGGGTGCTGAGCACTTTTCCCTGTCGCCTTCAATATGCTGAGCTTGCTTTCTCGTTGAATTACTACCAACCGATCGGGCGCAAGGTCCACGTTCTGCCGTTCACTCTTTTGGTGGTGAGCCGTTCACTCTTTTGGTGGTGGAATTTCACAGTTTGTACCTAAGTACATAACAGTAGCCCTGTACACTTGTTACTGGAACCTGATATATTACTGAAACTCGAACTTCGTATGGTCAAACCTTTGATATCTCATTGACTAATGAATAATTTCAGGCCACCATCAATCTCTCATAAGTGAGCCTTCTTACTAATTAAATGTGTATTAAATCAATCAATTTAATCAAAGAACATTAGCAGCTTTTCCTCTCGCTCGGGATGATGTTTTTTCTTAAGCGCAATCTGTTTTTTTCAGTGATTGCCCTCAAGCTGTCTTCACAAAATAATCAGTTAATTTTGACGCACACACTTTGTGTGAAACGATCTGCATCCCACGTTAAAAAATTTGAAACTTCCTGCATTCGCTCCAATTTCAATCAGTTTGACACGTTATTGGTGCGCATTTTTGTTCTTCCAGCTCAACATTTTTGCAGTGGCTTCCGTCTCAGCTTCCCATGGGCTGAATATTTGCACAGTAGGGAGGCACTCAACTGGTGAGTCAGTCTGATTACTCTTAATAGATCCTCCTACTGAAATTCAGTCTAAAAGTTCATTGACATCTTATTTGTCCAATTCTTTATCGGTAAATATTCACCATGGAAATTTAGTTTCAAGAAATAATATAGAGTCAAAAGAATGCAGTAAAAAAAAATTAACCGTTCGCTTGCTTACTCTTGAGCTTGGAACAGAAATGCATTTTTATGCACAGGATCATTGCCACATTTTTTCTTATTTCACGAGCTGAAGTTTGGATTCACGAGCTGAAGTTTAGAACATTTCCAACACTGGGGTGAATTGAAGCATGCGCTTGTTCTTTTAATGTAATAAAAGTAGGCATCACCTTATCAATAAAACTATCTTGCAACTGATAAGACCGAACACACCCTGCACTTCTGCCATACCACCACTGATGACCTTGAGCAACAGCAGCATGCGTTTGGCTCTGCGGCGTGTGTTCGAAACGCGTTTACTCGCCTGGAATGGGATTTGAAAGGATTCGTATAATTTGAAAAAGTTATTTGGGAATAGCAAAGTTATATGAAGTAGGGTATTAACACTATGAAGTTGATGGGAAAGAAAAGGTCTTTGTTTTTAGATGAAATATTTTAGAAATAAAATAAGTCACAAAAAAATTTTGATGTCAGATGAAGAAACAATGTGAAAAGATATACATAGTATCAGCAATTGTAGAAAAAGTATTCAAATCTGAATGAACGAGGTAAGAAAAATTATCAGCTGAAGGACTGTGCAACTTAAAATTCAGCTATTTATGTTACTTCTTCACTATTCAGAAGGCGAATTTTGTGTTGACGTAAAAATCCGATCGGCCAAGGCAATGTCACTCTAATTTGAAGATTAACAACGATGTCGAATCATTTGAACGAGTTTCATCAGTGAGTTTACGTAGGTGATTTTTCGCTCTCTATGCAGAGCTGATCTGATATACGAGTAGGTTCATTATTTGGTCTACGCTTTTTAGGCGATTTGAGAAGTGTCCATTTTATGCAGTTGCCTTTTTTCATGAGTATGTCATTCTAATTCCCACCAAAAAAAAACGAAACCACACCAGTTGCACACAGGACTGGAAGTGTTTAGTACTCATAGGAGCATCTTTGAATTGTTGCTCGAACACCGTCGTACAAGACGTTGGTGTCCGGAGTTTAAATAATTTGTTACTCGCACAAAGCAGCTTTTCTTTCTGTGATTTTTGAAGTACATAATTTAGTGAGAGGAAGAGATACCGTGCCAGTAACATCACGATCGACAATTGTTGTTGATGTAACAACTACTTTCTTTCTTCTCTTATTCGACCTTTTGTATGGTTTCCCTGATCGTTTTCGCACATGTAAGATAATTGTGCTGCACTTTACAGGATTTTTGAAAATAATTATACGCATAGTTAGCTGCTTGCTTGGTCTTCTGGCCTCTAATTACATCCTGTAGAGTAGATGTCTGAACACCACATTTTGATTGAATCTTTCTTCATTTGAATCATAACATCATAACAAGTTCATGGCCATGTTTCCCTCAAAAATTGAAAATTGAGCAAAAAATTATGTACATCCGAACGCATTTTTGAAAAAGAATTTCGCCGAGTGAATTACAGCTTTAAAATAAAAATGAAATTTTCGACTTCACGAGCATACTGTAATTTATCATTTTGCTCAGCAAACTCAGTCCGTGTCTTCGTAACTTTCAGTCAGCACAAAGAGCAAGTTCCAGAAAACTTTTATGAAGTGATGAGTATTTGATGGCTAAATTGAGTCAATTTGAGTGCATATTCAATCTTGAGTTCAATCGTAGAAGGGCTCTGATATTTTGATGCAGTTTCAGATTCGTAGACGAGTGGACGAAACACGAGGAAATGTTTCTACTTCAAGAAATGTCAGTGGTGTATCGAAGCTATTAGTGTCTCATTGTTAACTTTTTTTGAAATTGAGAATTAAACTTCATTAATAACACCATCATATTTTTGCTGGCACCAATTCTAATTCACCATGCATTCTACTGGAAGTAGCTCACCATTAAATCTTTTTTTCGCCGAGACCATGCTTCTACAAAGCAAGAATAATGACAAGAGTTTAAAATGATATTATTTTATTGACATAAGTTGAGAAGCAATTCTACTGAGATTCGCTGTTTCATCACATCTCCAGAGAGAAATTACGTACCTGGGAAAACTGTCAATAAAATGACAATACTTTTATACACGCAGATGTCTTGTAACAAACATTCTTATTTTGCTAACACAGATGAAGTTTGCGGTTCCTTGTCCCACCGCACCTTCCGCGGTACTCGACAACTTACTTTTTTTGTAACGGGCGGCTAATAGGAATAAACGATTTTAGAATTCAAACTTCAATTGTTTCCCGCTGCATATCCAGCCTTTTTTGTATCTTATATAGAGGGCGTTGGTATTTGTGAGACAACAGCACCTAACGTATATTCCAACAGCACCCCTCATAAAAGTAGAGAACATCTCATGCGACGCCTGGCTAAAGACATAAAGTTCCTTGTATTTCATTCGTTGTGCAGCACAGGAGTTCACGCCTACAAGCTCCTCAGGAAGCGCTGCGCTCTCACTGATGCAGACACGCGCTGTAAGCCAGTCGTCGACTCAGGGTGGTTCATCTGTGATGTGCAATTCGGTACCAGTCCTGGACGAG
>JACJUY010013645.1:7794-17841 GCA_014220935.1 Platorchestia sp. MABIK | reverse complement strand
GATTAACAATGCACGCCACCTCGCCGTATTCGCATCACCAGTGCTCAAAAGGACTTGCATGATGAGTCTTCATTAATACTTTCACGTATCATCAAGTTTCTCTCTCAGAAGCCTCGTGATACATAGCGTGTCAATACTTGTCAGTTTTTATGGTGAAATAAGAACTTAATCACGCTTTGAAATCTTCCTATGTGAGTTAGGGAGAGGGTAAAGAATGGAAAAGAATAGACAATGGCAATGAAATGATATACTGATGACACTGAACATACACAGATACCTGATTACCTAGCTAGAAAGTATTTCTAAATCGATGTAATCGACACTCTTGACAAAAGAATCACCTAACCACGGTTAACGAAATTAATCGTTAAATTAAATTATTTATTGAGTTAGTTATATAATCACATCAGTACGATATGATTCCAATTCCATGATACATGATTCCTAAAAGTGCGGAATTAAGGTCTTGCAAAAATGAAACGCGGATGAATGAAGATGCTGGAGTAAGATATTAATAACCAGAAACATGAGACCGTGACATTTGAAGATCTAGTGGTTGCACAAAGTAACCTGAAGAAATTAAGAACCTTGACATTAGTAAAAAGTCTTTGCAACATGTCTGTTATGAATTGCGACGTTGAAAGAAATGCAAAATCAATAATGGTTACGAAGGAAACGAATTCATCAAGTAGAATGTTGGTGAGGACGTGCAGATTAAAAAAATTAGAATAATGACCATGAAATAGTTGTGAGTAGTTCTGAGGCTGATGAAAAATCGCTTAATTTAAACTATGTGCAACAATGAGTTGTTACAATAAGTAATTTACATCGGCATCGATGCAAAATGGCGTAACACGTTCGCCTTGCACTCTTCCACAGTTTGAGAGTGGTTTTTATGCTGGGAGGAGCTTGTTCGTCAGAAGAATATTTTGTGGGAGCATATTTGAATGCATTTTATCCTAGTTCAAACGACCGTTAGTTTAACTACAAGACAGTATTCTTTCAATTCAGTTTTTTTTTCGTAATAGGGGATGTCAGAAATATTATAACATCGGCATTATTCTGAGGAAGCTAGAGAGATGAGAACATAGATCCGGTTTTGTGAATAAGTAACTATTTCGAAATCTAGGTGCAGTATATTTCTTTGAAGGAGGTGTTGCGTAATCGCTACTCTTGAAGTCAATTTTGCTTACAGTCTTGGCTGCAAAGTTCCCAAATTTAAGTAATTTTTTTCATTAAGGCATTGAGTTATGTCTTCCCAGAATAAACCGCAGGTATCAAAAGCGATAACACCAAAGATTGACTGACCTACAACATATCTTTTCACCAAGTATGTTCTTATTTTGACGAAAAAAATTAGGTGCAGCGAATTTTGTAGCACATTGATTAGACGTTTGGTTTGAATCACAAGCTCCAGTCAAACCAAACGCCTAGGTTTTTATTCTGTCTGGGGGCTCTATTTCGTCATTTCCAAATGTCTGAGTTAGCTTGCGCAATTTTCCGTTTGCTTTCTTAGATCCACATGATGTGCTGCGTTTTATTTGCGTTTAGTTGGAGGCCATATTGATCACAACACGATGTCAAGTTTTAAAAAGCTTTCACTTTTAATTCACGTGTCTGGTAATTCACATATTGAGGTTGCCAGAAAAATTAGGACGTCGTTTCAATACTTTAAAATTTTGCGTTTGGTCAATTATTTAGTGATTTCATTAATGAAATTAGAATATATATTTGGCCAATAATTATTGATCGATGAAGAACGCCAAATTCATTTTTAAATAATGGTTATATTATGTTGTTTAAGCACACTGCATAATAATTATTTAGAAGGTAGCATCCAAACCATTGTTTGTTCATAACTATTTTTGAGATTCTCTGCAAAAGTCTCTCATGCTCAACGCTATCCACCGCTTGGAAGAGATCACGCAGCAGTAAGGAAGCTACGAGTACAGTTTTATATCATGGAATATTCTTCTGTTACGTGAAGTAAAGCGAATTGTGTATTGGTTTTCCTACTGTCAACATATTGATTTCTATGAAGTATAGGAGTGATATATCCAAGTGTGTTGAAAACTGATTTCCCATTACTTTTTTAACATAATTATTTTGAACGTAACAGATAAGAGAAAGAATTGTCGGTAATTTGATGCTACATTGATGCCATCAGATTTGTCTTATCGTTTCGTTATGGAAAGAATCCACTGATCAAAAATATTGCATGTGGCTATTGATATATTCATAATCAAACTGATCAGTGGTGCAATGGTGATTAATGGGAAACTGCCACTAATTTATTAAAGACTAATGCCATCATATCCAACTGTTTATGCATTTTTAATAGGTATAAAATTTTATGCCACTCTGGAATATCGGGTTGGCTTTGCTCCATTTGTTTTGATTTACAGCTGTTGGTTTGTTTGGAGTCAGCTTAAATACTTCGTCCAAACTTTCTCCAACAACCTTATCTCAGGAAAGGTTAAAATCTTTCGCTGGTTTCGAGAGGTTGTCAAAATTACTTTATATTGAGCCCCTCATTCTTTATATTGAGCAACTTGATATCCAGCGGTTGTTCTTGATTTTGTTTTGCTATTAAAAGCTCTCTCTCTCTGAAAGTAGTCATGATTTCACTACAATGACTACTCTTAGTTTGATTTTTCTCCCATGTTCGAAAATTTTTACCTATGCTCAGCTATTCTATTTCATCGATTATCTACTTAGCATGTCTTAGCTTTACTTTTCTCGTGGTGCACGGTGCCCTTTCATTTCGGGCAAACGCAAAATTCTAATTGAAAAGTGAAACTTGTAAATCGACATCATATTCTGTCCGTTCAAATCAAAGTTAGAAATTATGTCGACGCTTTTGCGTCTCTCTTGTTTCGTCAGTGTGGAGAAATACATATTCTATTTACTCTAAGTCAAACTATTAACGTTCAAAAATTATCTCAAGGAATTCTTTACCCAGAATTTACACGCATGTCATGCTAAAATGTACAAAATAATTTGGCAATGACCTAATCGTGGCCAGTAATTCAAGTGACCGAGATCAAATGGGCGTTAAATTTTTGGAATATCTTTTTAATCCTCGACAGCTGCCCTGCAGTGTCCCGTCATTCTTTGTTGAGTGAACAACGGCCCTTACTTTTCGCTTAATATTTTTCATCAGAACTCAGCAGCCGTACATTTTTTTTAGAATTATTAGGCAAGTCCCGAATCGATTTGAAGGATTTTTGTCTTCTCTATCACAGGTCTACGTCACACTGTCATGCCGGGGCTTTTAAAACTAAAATACTAAGCGCTACTTTGACAACTTAATTACGATTGTTGAGGAGCCTATTAAATAGCTGTCCATAACAATTCTTTGCATCAAATTTCGCATAAAAACGAATACAAATTTGATACTTTTCACAGACCAAGAGCTGAACAGTATGAAAATTTTCGATCGAATATTAAGTAAGATTCAAAAAATTTTTGGTGCTCGCTGTGGTACAGTGGTGAAGGGATCAGCCTTGCATGGTGGAGGCCCGGGTTCGTATCCCGGCACTGGCGCGGCGATTTTCCCCGTTGGGTATAAGGGAAAGCTCAAGCACAATACCCCACTCAACCCAGGTGTCTGAAATGGGTACCGGCTTCACGGGGGAACCGTCATGGTGTCCTATATATATAGTGTTAGTTATAACTTATAAGACATTTGAAAAACCAATGCTTAAGATCATATGTATCAGGCTTGATTGAAAATAAAGCATCCTTACATGCCGATGTTTGTTTCAAGTCTGCTCCGCAGATTTCTGAAGTGAATAATTCCATGCTTCATTGCCATTGAATTCGAAGCCAAATTTGGACTTGGCTTCAAAAATGAAAGCCAGGATTATAATTTTCATCTGTAGTCACTTGACCTTGATGGCTGAGGAACACATTACAATTTTCGAAAGTGTACCGTTGACAATACTTGTAATACCATAGTTGGTTTATTCAGGTAATGATTTTAACATGATATTTAACCTTATAAGATATTGAAAGTTTTATATCCAATACCTACATACAGTACATGCAGCACCCTTTATGAACAAGAGTATGGTCAAAATGATTGATGAACAATACTATGGACAATTTTACTGAAAAACAAGAATATCGACATCATTAGTGAATTTGGTTATGAACAATGCCGTTTATAAACAAAGGTATGACAAAAAAAAACAATTACTATCAAGCGTTTGAATACATCATTGGTGCACAAGAGCATGCGTTGGACAATTTAATTGATGAATTAGAACTTGGACAATATCGACTTTGAACAAAAATATTAACAATATCATTGATGGAGAGGAATGTTAACACTATTATTGATTGTCAAATTTATGAAGAGTATCACGGAATTGTATTATAAACGAAAAAAGTCGTAAAACAGAACCTTGAGGAGCTCCTGAGACAATAACCGGAACGTATGATTTGCCACCCCTTGCTTTGGTAGACCGATCACGATTTTCGTCTTGCAGCTGGAACAACCATGATCGAGTAGCTTATTTTGTGGAGAAAAGAGGCTTCTTACTAATTAATGAGATGGTATCTAATTAATCAAATGATTGACTGAAGTCAGGGAATGGAAGAAATTTAAAACTTTCAATTGTCGAAATTAGTGCGCTGGTACGAAAGTGTGCGGTTACACAGGTATATGAATGTACAGGTGCGCATGTGCGTGTGAATGTATATATCTGTATATGTATGTGTGCACTGTGCAGGTTTCAATGAGTTCAGATTTACTGTTGTACGTGAATGGTGCGAATGTAAAGCCAGCGGATAGTGGGGTATGAGCAATTGCGCATGGGAGAGGTAATTTGTGTATGTGCGAGCTGGTGCGCTCGAATGCAAATGCAAGTGCATGCAGTCATGAGTGTATCGGAGTCTGCATGTGTGTGGGACATTTGGGTGAAAGGACTCAAGTTATTCTATGTATATCATCTACAATAATTATTCCATTCAAATGGGAGTCTTAAACACTTTGTAGTCTTTATTTTCCCCAACGCCATGTAAGTATTTCATTGTGTAAATTATAACATCGTTTTATCGCAATTAAGCCAGTATGGCGTTTTAGGTGCTTCTCACGAATGGTGTTGACCCTACCTCTCAATGCGCAAAGAATACTTGGAAATTGACCATTTAAGAATTGCGAAACAAAACGAAGTGTCTTTGAAGTTTTTTAACGAAATGTGTTTGAATCTCATCTTTTGAATTTTATTTTATAATACATATATGTTCGAAAATTTACACCCTTCTTCAAATTTACACTTTGTATGGAAGAGGGTTTATTTTCATCGAGTTCTGACCCGAAAACAACGTAAACATCGATAAACAAATATACCAGAATTTGAGAAGGTTTTTGCTTCGCCTTAAAGCAAATAAAATCTGCAAAACTGTCAACAATTCTCGCTGTCTACTCTCTCTCAAATGAAGAAACTCTACCTGTTAGTATTATGATTAGCGATGAAATAATACGTGAGACGGACAATTGAAATAATTGGGTTATGTATTTGAAAAAAACTTCATCTTCAAAAACCAAAATAATCCCCTAAGTACGAAGTCGTTCTATTCCAATGGAATTTCGCCAACATGCAAACATATCCTACCGAAACCATTCAAAAATTTTTACAGAAAATTCACCCGTCTTATTCTACCGCAGTTGAAGCCTGGCATGACAATGATAAAAAAACTGAGAATGTTCATGTGACAAAAACAGGCTCTCAGGCTCATCTTCAGTTTAGAATATAACGAGCAGTAACGTATAGTGAACGAGAAACTTCTGAAGCATTCTAACCAGTACAATTTTCCCCGCACAAATTTCATAAACAAAATACTTGAAGCAAATGGAAACCAAACCCTTAAACAAACAATTCACGCCCCAAGTAACTGAAATGACCACCACGTGCGGTTTCAAGTCCCATAAAATGCATTTTAAACCGATTAAAATGAGTTTATAAAAGAGTAGTGCTCTATTTTTATCGATTAAGCACACAAAAAGCGAAAAATCTGTCATATCAATCAAGTGGAAATTGTCCAGTAAAATTGCTGGGCAAGCTGCAGACTTCAAGCGAGGCTAACTGAGATACTTGAATTTGTACGCAGGTGTGCAGGGGCGACACAATTTCTCAGGCGTGCGGTCTCCTTAAAATCAGACGCTCCTGCCAGGCGCAGACTGCAGATTTTCGAACCGAGAATTGCATTTGCTGTGACTGGGGATGGAGCCTCTCTCAGCGCTCCTGCGTACCTCTGACTATTTAAGAGCTGTCTAAATTTCTTCCGAATTTTGTTTACTTAACGGTGATTAAATTTATGATTTTATTTTGTTGTGCTTCAGCCCCAAACTCTTGAGTACTAAAAACTAGATCTTATTTGCTACAATTGATTGGGTCTCTATTTCTCATAAGACAGTAAGACACCGTTTCAGTCAGTCCTGTGTCAGCTAGTTCTGTGTCAGTCAAGACCTGTGTCAACTAGCTTTTTTGTCATTTAAGGCTTGTGCCAGTTAGCCCTGTGGCAGCTAGCCCTGTGTCAGTCAAGACCTGTGTCAACTATCCCTGTGTCAGTCAAGACCTGTGTCAGCTAGCCCTTGTGTCATTTAAGGCTTGTGCCAGTTAGCCCTGTGTCGGCTAGCCCCTAAGTCTGTTAGCCCTGAGTCGTTAAGGCCTGGGTTAGTTAAGGCCAGTATCAGTTAAGGACTGTATCAGTTAAGGACTGTATCAGTTAAGGAATGTCTCAGTTAAGGCCCGTGTAAGTTAAGGACTGTGTCAGTAAAGGCCCGTGTCAGTTAAGGAATGTGTCAGTAAAGGCCCATGTCAGTAAAGGCCCGTGTCAGTAAAGGCCCGTGTCAGTTAAGGAATGTGTCAGTTAAGGCCCGTGTCAGTTATGGACTGTGTCAGTTAAGGCCNATGTGTCAGTTAAGGCCCGTGTCAGTTATGGACTGTGTCAGTAAAGGCCCGTGTCAGTTATGGACTGTGTCAGTTAAAGCCCGTGTCAGTTAAGGCGTGTGTCAGTTTGCCCACTTCAGTGTGCCCTGTCAGAGTTGCCTGAAAGGAGGCGTTTTCCCTGCTGCGGTTGAGCGACGCCCGAGGAGTTCCCTTTTTACAATTCTCAGTTCGGTTACCTGATCACGACGTCACTTGCATAGCTTGTAGTCGAACGAGCCCATTTACAGCCGCCACTCTCGTGCACTTACCTGGCACACCTTTTAGATCCCCGTACCTCCAGCCACTCTTTTTTATTCTTAGGTGAGCTTTCATTCCTTCTTTCAGGAATTAAGTGTAAAACAGATTTTCATTTTCTGAGGAGCTTGGATCGTTTAGAAGTAAGTGTGCGCATCTCCAAATCTTAATTTTCAGGGATCTTTTCCAGTCTTGGCCCTGGCAAGGTCACATCTACAAGTTTCAGAGTAAGACAATTAGTGCTGTTCTTCCGAATAAAATTAATTTTTAATTAATTTTGTAGGTTCAAAAGTTTAATTAGAAAAAAACAACTTTCCCCCTTGTTCATGAGTCCTGGATTGCGTTAAAATGTGGTAGGCTACAAAAGCGACGAGCAGGTTTGGAAAGACCCGGTTGCTGGGGTCAACAGATCCTGCAACATACACATGATATCACCAGCAGCAAGTTCCACAAGGAAACTGTTCTAACGGACAAAAATCGGAGTCTCTTCTCTCCTCTCTAATGAACAATGGAGGTCAAAACACCGTGACTTCTTGCAAGGTACAACTAATTAGTCCAGGCTGGTGTAGTTGCTGTCAATGAGAAGGAAAAAATTACGTTAGTTAAAATTTTAATAAACTGATTATACAGATTTCAACCGGAAATTGCTATCACCTTATCAACAAATGTATAATCAATCGAAGTCTTGAGCAAAGTTGGATCACCTGACCGGTCGACGCAAACAAGGAAAAACTGTACGTTCGAGCTTTTGAAGAACCGTCGCCATAGGCACGCAGCGTTAAGAGACAGTTTAATTGGAAATGACCAAGATTTAAGTCGTACCTTAATTTACATTGTGTAAAATATTGGCCTCCTAATCTATCACTGAATAATTCTCAAGATAGTAAATTACGAGACAACCTAACCAAAATATTTAATACTTCCAGTTTACGGGAAGTTCAAGATGCAATATAAATAGATTTTTAAACAAGTTCGCAAAGTACTGAGTGAAAGAAGAAAACCTCAGACCAAAACAAAGCCCGTTGAGTTTGAAGATGAAATTTAGGTTTCAATAAGATGGCTTAAGTTAATTAAATTTTTTTTAATGGAGCATATTTAAAGCCCACTCGAACAAAATTGTTCAAGTAAAGCGTTAGCGAAGCTACCTGTCATATAATAAAATCGATGGTGGGTAATATTAGATGAAGCCCTTCAACAAAAATAACCCTGAGTATGTAACATCTTAAATTTAAAAGAAAATTAATCACACAAACAAAAGTAGAGAGAGGTGAAGATCATCTAAAAGGAAAATAGGTGACAAAAAAATGGAGAGAGATGACGTCCGATTAACAAGCTTCCCACCTATGACGACTTAGTTCTGAAGTCACGGCACAAAAGCAGGACTTGTGCGGCATCCCGAGGAAAATTATCCTATATTTAAAAATTGTAGGCGTCATATTTCCGTGGCATAGCACTACAGACTGATACTGCCATGCGATTGGGAAACGATGCAATTGGGAAACTACGATGTAATTGGGAAACTACGAAGCAATGGGGAAACTGCCATGCATTTGGGAAATTTATGAAAGTTTCACTTATTGAAAATTATTGTGAGAGTGCGGTCATTTCCCGAAACTAGCTGAGACCGTAAGATAAAGACAACAGAACGCGCCTCAATGAAGTAACACGCAAGCTGAACTGCCGTTGCTTTAAAGCTAAAAAGCATGAGCAAGCTACTGCGCAGAGCAGGCCTGAGAAGTGTAGGATGGAATCACCGCTTATGCTCCCGCTCTCTTCCTCCGAGGCCTGACCTCAGCTGCCGGCCGCGCTGTGCTCTGCTCGACCATAGTACACGAAGCCTCTGCCGCCCGAAATGAAGCCTAGAAATTGCTTGTGATTAGTATAATTTCAATAAGTAGTATAACAACAAACCCTTACTGCTCCACGGCAAACAAGAATGAACTCAGAGCTTCGTATTCCCCTAGAGCTCAATGGTTTCATTCAGCTGAAATGGCGCTCTAGAATTCTATACCTGGAGCTTTTGACGATGCTCCCAAGTTAGTACAACTCAAATTTAGGCTTGAATTTCATTTGCTCTCGAATTACTTGACATATGGAATACAAACAAAACTAAAATTATTTCCGAAAGCGAGACGAGAGTAATAACACGAAATATAGTATTCAAACTCTTTTTCTCGTCATAAGTAATGAGTAAACAAACCGTAAAGCTAGAAATTACAGTGAAAAGAGAATGTTGGTTAAATCATGTCATTGCGCTTAATGTGTTTCGGTGTGAAATTACCGTATCTATGAGGACTTTAAAAACGAGGAAAATTCCAAGGAACTTAATCATATTTACTAGGAAAACGTTTCGGAGTCCAGCTCCGTCATCAGTTCGTAAAAGGACAAATCATTCTGTCTGTAATAAAAGAGAAAACAAAATGTTGGATACAGCCATTAATGAAAATCAAGAAAACGACAATAAAATTTAAAAATATCCCATAAAAATAAAACCGAAAGGATGGCTATCTAGTTACAATTTGCAATGGGTAGGAGCTGTCAGTATTGTTGAGGGCCGGTTTTCGTTTAAAAATATATAGTGACTCTAAAATTCTAAGGTCGCATGCAGTTGAAACTGAATCTAAGATTTTGAAGTCTGCAGGGGATATCGGTACGTTGCATTTTTCTGCGTGATTACGTACTGCGGAGTGTGAGGGGTGTGCTAATTGGTTCCCAGTCCGGAAGCTTCTACCCCGATGTTCAGCCACTGATATAAAAATTGCGTGACGTCATGCCGACTTACGATGATGTGCACTGCACAAAACTGTAAGGATAAATCAGAGAGGCTCGCATCTCCATCAGAAGCGTATCCTTG
>JACJUY010013644.1:5260-19305 GCA_014220935.1 Platorchestia sp. MABIK | reverse complement strand
GCTAGGCTTGCTCATCCATCGAACAGCCTGTCCCGAATTATGGCAGAGTTCTTTTTAAAAATTCAAAAAACTTCGCACTAAAGAGGCATCCACCTGTCTATCTTTCCACCCACCCATCCATTAATTCTTCCAACAACTCGATGAGAGCCGCATCGAAATAAAAGCATGAAGCTTATCCTAATGAAGATTAAACCACGATGGTGTCCGTAATAGAGACAAATGGCACACAAAAACCAGTGTCCAATGCTCCACACTTTGCCGTGTCCAATGAACGGTGCTTTGCGCACTCATTCCGCCAGTTTCACCGGTTATCAAGACAGGAATTATTCAGGAATAGTTGTCACGACAGGAATTATTCTGGAACAGATGCACGTAACTCACATGACCAGCCAACGTTGCGGTGAAGCCTGTCACCGATACTGGATTTTGCGTGATTTGTGGGTTTCAATGTTCAGTTTTTTGTTGTTATAACGAGAGGGACTGCGCTTGCGGATGCGTAATGGCATCCCTATTTGATGGTAATGTCAGGTCATTAGCTATCAAGTTCGAATTTAGTAAGCATAAGTTAGCGGTCTTTCATCGCAGTTATTTAGCTGAACTTCATCGCACTTGTCGTTAGCCCAATCAGTTGGACTCGTGGGCTCAAAGTGGGGAAAAATGGGCTAGTGGATGTGAGAAATATGAGCAAGTGGATGTGAGAAAAATGAGCAAGTGGATGTAGGAAAAGTGGGTAAATGCATGTAAGAAAAATGAGCGAGAGAATGTATTTAGGACAAAATCGGCAAGCACAAATAGAAAAAATGGGTAAAAGGATGTAGGAAAAATGGGCGAGTGGATGTAGGAAAAATGGGCTAGTAAACGTATATATATATGGAGAAAACGATTAAAGTGGATGTAGGAAAAATGGCAAGTGGATGAAGGTAAATAGGTAAGTGGATGTAGGAAAAATAGCAAGTGGATGTTGTTAGTTGGAACTCTGAGAGAAGAGCGCAGCTCATGAACTTAATTAACAAAACTCTGTGAGCGCAAGCAGGTAAAGCGACATCGAATGTGTTCTGAAATTGTGAACACATTCCCACTTAATTAAAAAAGAGGAACCGGAAAATGGCAATTCTTAGTCTTCATGGATTACAACTCAAACAAATGAAAACTGTTTCTTTTAAATTCAAGTTGGATAAAAACTGAATGAACATCACCCAACAAATGTAGCAGATAGTCATAATTTTGTTCGTTATTTCCCTGAGAATATTAAGACAGGCATCAGAAAATTATCGTTCTACAGCGGTTACTTCGAACGTGTATTTTTTGCCTCTTTCCCCACACTTAACCTCAGGATTATTTCCATCTCTGTCTCAAACTTTACACGTTAGCTGCAGAGAGTTAAGTGGAAATCCATGGCTCAACTCCAATTAAGCTCATCTTCAGCATTCAAGTGTGCTGCAAGATTTGGATGCGCTCAGATAAGGATTTCCTTGTTAAATCCGTAAAAAAGAGGTCGTGCGAACAGCTGCCTGTGATAAGCTGATTGTCTCCGGCAAAAATCTCTGTGAATTTTTACAAATGCTCAGAATTACTCTTCAAAATGAGAGAGACAAAGCCCAAATTTGTTTTTAAATCCCCTTTAATAATTCACGTTGACAATAACATAAAAGAAATTGAAGAACGCCTAAGCATCTTAAAAAAATTTGCCTCCACGGAGCGAATTATTGCGTTTGTAGGAATACTCGAAAGAATAAAATGAAAAATAGTCACAGAATAGAGCCAACTTGACCATTCTCGAGTTGTTCCGAGGTTCCGTGTTGAATAACTCGCATCAAAAATGAAGTTTATAAATACAAACTGATAATACCGGAAATTTCACTCAACTTATCATGAACAAAATTTTTCAGTGAAAAATAAAACACACGGAAATTCAGTACTACGCACCAATTTTCTAGAAATGAGAGAATGTAATCTCTACCCAAAACAAATTCTTTCCCTTTGATGCCAAAAATTTTCAAACCAACAAAAATTTCTGTCAACGCTCCCTAATCTTTAGAGACTAATCTGATGACGCATCGAAACAATAAGTTTAACCTCTGAAACGTTTATCCAAAAAATTTTAACTTCTGATGCATCAGACCGTTTTTATAACGCATTGAAACAAAAGTTTTACCTCTGCAATTCTAAATATGGATATTTATCTTTATGTTTCAGATCGGTTTCATAACGCATTAAAACTACAAGTTTAGCTTATGAAATTTTCCTCATGGAATTTTAATACCTGATGGATCCGACCGTTTTCATAACGCATCATTTTCGGAACAATTTAAAACAATACGTTTAGCCTGTGGAATTTTACCCATGGAATTAAAACTTCTGAAGTGTCAGACCGCTCTCCAAATAAAGAAGTGTGTGCCGGGCAAAAATTCTAGCTCAAATGAAACCGTTTCGTACCACTACAATTATTCCCCAGCCCTCAACGAATTGCACGAATTCTTATCACTGCCAGACCTAAATCACTTATTAATGAAACCGACATCGATAAAGCCATCATTGCCCAGAAGAGCCTTCTAAATGATACACTCAACTGATGCTGCCTAATTATAACACTCGCAGTCCCGCAAAAAGACTCGTAAAAATCCTGGATCACGAAAAAAGTTATTTAAAACATAAGAAAAAAAGCACGTTTGACTTTACACCGCAAAGGAGAAGTTTCTTTTGAATCACATTTGAGAATTTTGTAGCTGTGTCGGCAAAAAAATCAGAGCTTCTCATAAGACCTATTTCACAGGAAAGTTCACCAGTCTTAGAACAAGTCGAGAAATATTATTTAAACTAAGTAAATAAATCGAATAATAATCTCTTAATAAAGTTTGAAACTATTCTTCCAGAAAATATAGCCCTATCACAGTTAGATAAGCAAAACAGACATAGTCTACAATTATTTTTTAATGAAAGCCAAAAATGCGGGAAAAATAAACACAAAGATTGAAATAGTTTCTCACTCATGCATACCGATTTAACTCAAATTACTCTTTTTTACAGCGGGAAATGCAACTGCTGTAGCCTACTGCATCGCTAGCGCTCTAACAAATAAATCCTGCAGGAAAAATCCATTAACGGATAAAGTGTTGAAATACTTAACTCCTTTGACCTAGCCTATTTTTGCTGATATTATTGACATATCGTTCACTTCGGGCATCTTCAACATAATTCATCTCAATTTGTCAGAGAAATCCGATCTGTAAAAGTGGTCATCAAATCTGGATAAATAAACTAAAACTAAAACTAAAACTAAAACTAAAACTAAAACTAAAACTAAAACTAAAACTAAAACTAAAACTAAAACTAAAACTAAAACTAAAACTAAAACTAAAACTAAATATTAACATTGACATAATAAATATTTACTCCTTCATTGAGCTGAAAATCTTTGACATCTTTGCGATAAACGTTTTTTCGATAATGCAAATCAACACGGCGAGCCCTTATAAATCACATGCAAATTCCTTTATTCAAATGTTAATGAAGGTAACCTAGCTCTTTAAATTTTTCTCAACTTTAAAAAGGATTTGATTACCTAAATGGAAACACACATATATTCAAAATACTTATGATGGAAAACATTGTCCAGACTTTCAATTTCACTTCAATCAGTTTGATATCAAGATATTCTGTCATATACACTTAAGTATTCCTAGTTAGGTGCATAAGTCCGCCAAGATAAAAATAACCTAGCTTCAGAATTTGTTTATCTCCTCATAGGTTGTTATAGAGACCTCGTGGCTCATTGGACACATGATGTTAGTATTGCATACCGTTCACATTGCTAATATTGTATACCGTTCACATTGCTTATATTGTATACCGTTCACATTGCTAATATTGTATACCGTTCACATTGCTAATATTGTATACCGTTCACATTGCTAATATTGTATACCGTTCACATTGCTAATTTTGTATACCGTTCACATTGCTAATTTTGTATACCGTTCACACTGCTAATATTGTATACCTGAGCACAGTCTAGCATCTAATTCATAACAATGTGCTAGACTGTGGATGCTGTAACTTTCAATTTTGTCTTGAGCGATATCAAAATTTGCAACAACATATCTACATGATTGTGCTTGCTACATAGTTTAATTTTCTCTTTGAACACTACGCAAAATGTGATCAAGTGTAATTAGTGAGTGTTGGTAAAAATGCATTTTCTGATCACCGGGGTCACGTACAGAATGCAAATCTCCCTCGTGACCACCGGTGGGTCCCCAAGTAGTGAACATGAAATGATCAACTAGGGAATATCGAGTACACCGATGCAACGTCTCTGTAGCTTCTTCAGTGGTAAAACGTCGTACACAATATTAAGCAGTAAACATATGATTTGCCAGTTCCATGGGGCATCTAAATGCACCAAAGCACACCGTCGCCAAGATGACATTCACAGTAAAAGAAGCTTTACGGGTGCATCCGAAGATATTTGCGCTAATTTATCAAATTCTACAATAATGATTTGAATTAACCAATTCAAATTATTCAACTGGTTGGATAATTTGAACTTCCAAGTTTCAATTATCAATATAGATATTTGAAATAATTGTCAGCTAATCACAACACAGTGCAACACGACAACCCCAACACAGTGCAGCACGACAACCACAACACAGTAACAACACGACAACCACAACACAGTGCAACACGACAACCACAACACAGTGCAACACGACAACCCCAACACAGTGCAACACGACAACCACAACNTTAGCTTCTCTGGAAGATTGCATGTCTACATTTCGCTAACTTGTTTCATCAGTTAAAACAATTACTACCAAACATTATTAAGGTATTATTGCATCGAAATGCAATTAATTCTGTAAATATTTAAATTTCATGAAGTCAAACCAATTTATTGATGCATGAAATTTTGTTTCCAAAAATACTAATAACTTTTAACGACAAAGAAGACACTGGTGCCTTTTTTAAATCTTAACATATTCTATTGGTAGTGGAATTTGTACCCAAGTAAATTTCTTCAAGTTCACAGCCAAGTGCCAGTTCTTTTATCATGTCGGTGATAACCTGATGCCAGTGCCAGTCTATTGGCAGTGGTTGTAAAGACGATGGTTGCATTAACTCTAATATGAGTAAAATCGAACGTTAAAAGTGGAATTATATTATTTGAGATGTGCAAATTTGCAGCACGGTTTGAATTTTTTCGTCTTCGTGTGTCCCAGTCGCCTGTTTTTAGCACATTATATTTTTATTAACTCTCATTACTTCAACATTACTTTGTTACCTTAACTTTAACTTCATCATTATTTTAACTTTACCTTTGTTACCTTAACGTTAACTTCTTTATTACTTCAACTTTACCTTTGTTACATTAACGTTAACTTCATTATTAATTTAACTTTACCTTTGTTACCTTAACGTTAACTTCATTATATCTTTAACATTAACTTTGTGACCTTAACGTTAACTTTATTCTTACTCTAACATGCTCATACTCTTGCTCTTTTGTCAAACATTAGATTCTTTTCAAAAAGTTCAAGCTAAGATAAATGAGGACGCAATAAAGCAACTGCCCTGGGACGAGAGCGCAGCTGTTCTGCTGCAGCCATCAGAGCTGGTTGGTCTGATTCTGAATTTTCTTTCACAAACATCACTTCACAAAACTTCAGGGGTTATTTTCTTTAACAAGTGAAATGTTACTTGTGGTTCACACAGAACTTCAGGTGTTATTTTCTTTAACAAGTGAAATGTTACTTGTGGTTCACACAGAACTTCAGGGGTTATTTTTTTCAACTAGTGAAATGTTACTCGTGGTTCNGCAACACGACAACCACAACACAGTGCAACACGACAACCACAACACAGTGCAACACAACAACCACAACACAGTGCAACACAACAACCACAACACAGTGCAACACGACAACCACAACACAGTGCAACACTACAACCACAACACAGTGCAACACGGCGATGCATAAATCTCACCTAGGCATAAGTTGAGTACGCGCGTCAAAAGTGGCATTTAAGTTTAAATAAAATAGAAGCAATATATCAAGCAGGCCTCGTTCTGCTGCTCCCGGCCATTGCCTGGAATTCGCCTGGAATTTCCTTAGGAATTGCTTGGAATGCTAATTTTTATCGATATTTTCGGTAGTGTTATAGGAATCTCAACGCACTTTGCGTACTTTTTCCGTGATATTTTCATTGGTTGTCTCAGGAGTATAGGAATAAATCCTAGTTACCTCTCAAAAAGTGTGATCTAATTGACGGTAGATGTCTTAGATCTTTTACTGCAGTATACATGGAGATTTGTTAGCGCTCGATTTGTCTCCATTTTTTTTAAACACACTTATTACATTCATATAACGCATACTTTTTTAATATCTTGGGTATCTCAAGTTGTCTAAATTTCAAGTCACCAAAACAAACGAACTCACAATATTTCTCCACAGGTTATACTAACCAACCACAACCATCTAGCTCAAGTATACCAGAAATCATCACAACATCACAACCACAACCATCTAGCTCAAGTATACCAGAAATCATCACAACATCACAACCACAACCATCTAGCTCAAGTATACCAGAAATCATCACAACATCACAACCACAACCATTTAACTCAAGGAAACCAGAAATACACACGCCCAGAGCACTTGAATGTTCTCCTATATGCAGCGCAAGTAATAACATGTACAGTGCATCACGTGCATCACGTGCATCACGTGTACCACGTGCCTCACAGGGATACGCGTAAATTGAGACCACGCGACACTCGAGCTAAGGCAACCGCGGCATCGCGTAGCACGTCGACGGACGCGTTCGAGTATACCGTCAAGGCCTGTCAACGGACATGCGAACTTATGTATTTGCACTGCATTCCGCGAGTAAGAGTTGGTTCTTTGGTTGTGCACTAGCTCGGGCAAGCCTCAACTTGCAGGGGTCCTTGGCCAGTGTCACTTAATCGTAATTTTTCATAGCTTGAATTAGTTTCAAATTAGTTGAAAAAAACTGAGGCGAATTCTCGTGAGTTGAGGTCCGCATGATTGTAATTCAAGGATTGACTGCGTGCCGTAATCGGCTGAAAAAATCTTTGACGCAGAGAGTGATGTCTACTAACACTTCTCACATCTTGAGCGGCGCACATACTTCAATGAGTGCGGGACTCACAATAGAATATGTGGAGAGAATCCAGCTTAATAATGAAAAGGTTGTAAATGAAAAAATTTGTTGGTTGACTCCAGTCATTAAGAGACCGATAGAATGTGTGAAGGAAGTCTAGCGTACGAATGAAACGGTGGTAAGTGCTTATATTTATAGGTAGATTCCATTGATTAAACAAAACAAAATCAACGCCTCCACAATCAAACATCACAACCCATTCTAAACTCCAAATGAAATCCCCCGAAATTTACATGAACTGCAATGGAATCTGGGAAACTTGAGTGTAATGTGAGGAAATGTGCGTAAATTCAGCAGCAAGGTCGTGCTGGGAAGCGGCGCTTGCAGCTATGGCCTGTAGGCTCCATATTGCCGCCTTCAATGGATGTTTACATTGCCGGAGCTCGACGCCGCTTCCGTAATTGGATCTCTTGAGATTTCCGCGTCTGCGACATCGGCCAGACAAAGAAGCGTCATCAGTGCACCTGCTCAGGCCCTTGATCGTGACTGCCCTTTAACTTTACTTACCTGGGCTGGAAATGTCTTCCTTAGTGTGCGTCTTGGACTTTAAATGTTCAATCTGAAGTATTTCTTGAAGTGTATTCAAATGTGAGGAACGGTTGGGATTCGCTGAGGGTTGAGTTTAGGGAATCAAGCTGGCTTTCATAGTGCGACTGTGGGTCTCGTACTGGAAATGTTCATGTTTAAGGTCTTTTTTGATGTTCACTCAAACGTACACAAGGGTTAATGTTCACTGTGACCTAAGCAATCAAGGTGGCTTCCTTACACTGAGTTTGTATCTTGTACGTGGACGCTCTCGCAAGGATGAGATCTCCATTTGATAATTATTCGAATGATCGTAAAAGTTAATGTTCAATGGAGGCTGTATCTAAACAATGGTTTTGGCGTCCTTACAGTATGTAAATATTGCATTTGGACATTTAAAACGGGTAGTGAGCAGGTGAGTCATACAAGTAAGTCCCTTAGGATAGACAAACCTAACTAATCTAAACCGAGTGCCTATCTTATGCTAGAATATCGTGTTATTCTAGTTAGACGCACAAGTCTTGCAACAACAGAGAGCAAGCCTTTGATTTCAATAAGAAGATTCTTCGACAGCACTGCTCATGTTGTCTGTAACTGGCTCGATATATTTCTTCTCTAGAGTTAAATGGAGAGACACTACAGTGCGCTTTTACTGTGCGCCGAAAAACAGGTGCAGTGTAGTAGAAGACGTGCAGTGCAGCAGAGGACGTTCACGGCAACATAAGACGTGCAGCAGCAGACATGTAGCACAGCGTGCAGCAAAAGACGTGCAGCAGCAGACATGCAGCACAGCGTGCAGCAAAGACGTGCAGTAGTAGACATGCAGCACAGCGTGCAGCAAAAGACGTGCAGCAGTAGACATGCAGCTCAGCGTGCAGCAAAAGACGTGCAGCAGCAGCACGCGCCACGCTCCGCAGGGCGCACAAGGAGCACGGCTCTCTCTGCTCACTCGAGTGCGCACAAATGGCGGAGCTGCGGAGAAATTCGCTGCTTAACGCAGGCCATAATCTCGTGAGTGGTGAAATGAGCCACTCCGTGAGTGTCTGTCACTCACGACTGAGTCACTATCACTCACGACACTCAACGGTAGACTGGAACTCGTAGACGGTAGCTCGCAGATGGAGACAGGTAGACTTTGACTCGCAGACGGTGGCTGGCAGATGGAGACAGGTAGACTTTGACTCGTAGACGGTGGCTGGCAGATGGAGACAGGTAGACTTTGACTCGTAGACGGTAGCTGGCAGATGGAGACNGGCTGGCAGATGGAGACAGGTAGACTTTGACTCGTAGACGGTGGCTGGCAGATGGAGACAGGTAGACTTTGACTCGCAGACGGTAGCTGGCAGATGGAGACAGGTAGACTTTGACTCGCAGACGGTAGCTGGCAGATGGTGACAGGTAGACTCCGACTCGTAGACGGTAGCTCGTACATGGAGACTGGTAGACTTTGACTAGTAGATGGTAGCTCGTGGACAGATGTAGGAGTAGACTTGAGAGTAAATCTAATAATCTAAAGATGCCTTTAATAACAGGCCTGTGTATACATGTTCTTAACATCAGATTTTATTCAACAATATTTATCTTTAGTATCACGCCTTACTCCACATACATGTCTTTGTTGTCAGATTGCATAATTCAACACTTGCCTTCAGTATCAGGTCTTACTTTACAAAACATTTAGCGTCTGGTTTTACTGTTCAATACATTTTTTTTCCTCTTGTAGTTCTTCAACCTTAGATTTTACACGACAGCACATGTCTTTAGAGTGATTAGACGATATGTCATGTCAATCACATGTCAATCACATGTCAATCACAATCACGTTGTGATGCAAAATTTTACATCTTCTTTAATTTCTTTTCCAACATCAGTCAAGCCGATTTAGTTACCTTATTTATTATGGGAGCAACAAAACATACCTTGATCACCTTCTTCACCTCACCACCACAAAACCTGCGTAACTCTCCTGCTTCACTCACCACCATAAAACTCACATCACAAACCTTCTTCCCTCACCTGCTTCACTCACCACCATAAAACTCATATCACTAACCTTCTTCCCTCACCTGCTTCACTCACCACCATAAAACTCATATCACTAACCTTCTTCCCTCACTTGCTTCATTCACCACCATAAAACTCACATCACTCCCCTGTTTCACTCACCACCACCAGATTACCACCACCAAACTCTCCTCATTCACCTGCTTAACTCCCCACCACCAGACTCACCTCACTCAGCAGCGTGGAGAATCAGAGAGCAGAACGCATTAATGAGTGTCGTAGGCGTAGTTCTTACTCGACTCGGCCTTTCTTCTCAGTATGTCAATGTGTGATCACCCATAGGAATTTAAACCGTGACGCAGTTGGCCTCACCGATTGTTTCTTTGAGACCTTCTATGTCCAGACCATCATGACCTCTGCCTGTAACCGTTTCTCTTAACCTTGTAAGCAACGAGAACTGATCGTCAAACCTGCGCGATTTCATCGGAGAGAGTCGCGTACTTTTGCAGTTGTTTCACGCACGTGTTTACGCGGGGGTTTTGCGTCTGCCATGGAAGGCGGTTTTACCGTGGAGAAAAATAAAACCAAGCATAGATGGGCTGGTATGTTTGTGGAATAAAAATGGGTTTGAATGTCTGTTAATTGAAAATTGGTTAGTAGGTTTTTGGTTGAATAATCGGTTGGTATATTTCTAAATTAAAAATGAGTTGGTGTGTTTGTAAAACAAAAATGGGTTGGTATGTATAAAATCGCATGGTGAATTAAAATTCTACTCTCTAGGGGATATTGATGTTTCTTCAAAATGTCACGGGCATTTTACTGTGAGGTATTTCTCCGCGCCTGTTAAATTAATTCGATCCTATGCAATAGATTGCAGAATGTTCTCATGTGCATTGCAAGAATTTAACTTCAATAACCTCAAAATGTAACATCCCTAAGTAACGCCTAACACCAAATAGCACGTTATACGACAGCCATATCAGTCGAGCAAACTTTAGTATCGTCTAATACATCTCTCAGTTCAACATATACTTCAACAGATAAATATTAGCTCCACACTTAATCAAACAAAACGAAACCTGCTTGATTTAAGCAATGAATAACTGGGAAACGCAATCTAAAATTTTCACCTGTGTGAGTTGCAATTCGCATGAAATAATGTCAAAAAATTCGATGGTTAAACGCTACTGCGCAGCTCAGAAGAAGAAAAGCTCTCAACTATTCTACACATCACGCACCGAAACATTTCTTCAACTCTAAGATCTTAAAATAGAGTTACAAACTAGAGTACCGTTTCCAAATGATAATGAAAACAATTTTAAAAAAATCTCGGATATATATAAGTAGTTTTCTTTCTGCATATTCGAATTATAAATAGAAGTGCAAAAGTAAACGTCTTAAATCTCATTATTTATATCTTTCCTAAATAAATAATAATATTTAAGACGTGTATCTTGTCAGTTTTATTTATAATTAAAAAAATCTCTCTATGTAGATCTAGCTATTAAGGCGCCAGGATATGTTTCTATCACGGCGAGAAGAAGGTAAAGTTTGACTGGATACAAACCTCTTCATGGATGGCTTCAAGAAAGGAGTTGTATAAAGACTGCTTGCGCTGTCGCAGCCTTGAGTCTAACTGCTGTAGGCAGGAGTGTGACTTTTGCCTTACTGTTTCCTAGTTACTGCTGCAGCAGTGCAATAGAGGGAAATTCCATCAGCACAGCATTGCTAACATGCAGGAAACACCAACGTATCTGTAGTAAGTATAATTATAATGAATAAAAGGAACGACATGTCAATAATAGTAAATAAATGTACCAACAAGTCAATAATAATAAATAAAAGTACCAATCTATCTAAGAACATACAGAACATGTGTACAATAGAATAATACTCGAAACATCAGAGATAAATCATTCAAAATTCAGCGAAATTTCTGGAACCATGCGAGACAAAAACTTTGTTCGATATCACAACACAACAATACCAACATACCCACTGACATATTGTGTGCTACACATTATGTTAAACATTAAAGAGAAAATGTTGAAAAACACAACATATGAACATGTGAGTAGAAAAATCTGTTGTGCATACGAGTAAAAAATTTGTTACGTGTGACACTATAAGAAAATCTGTTTTACATGACAATATAAAAAATCTGTTGCATATGACATTGGAAAAATCTGTTGTATGTGACATCATTAGAAAATCTGTTGCATATGATGTAACGAAAAAACTGTTGTATATGACATTATGAAATAATCTTGTTTTATATGACATAACGAATCTATTGTACATGACATTGTAAAAAATCATGACATTATAAAAAATCTCTTGTGTACAACGGTATAAAAAACTGCTGCATATGATGTAAAAAATCTGATGAGCCTGTGAATAAAAAATTAATTGTTTATGGCATTGCAATTTTGTTAACATGAACACAATTGAACACAATTTTGAAAACAATTTTGTTAACACCAATCTGTAGTGTTCATGAACTTCAGCATAGCGCCCGTAACAAGATTGTACTCCACAATTATATTGCATGTTCTCTAAAATAGCACATTACTGCGCACTGCGCAGAAAAATTGCAAGCTTCAAGTACATGTCATTGGAAAGTACCTTAGGCAATAAGTTCAAGTGTCTCACATTTACAAAGTGCCAATGGAAGTAACTCAGAGTGCGTTGTGTTTAAAGAGAGCAATATCGGAACCATCAGCCAGCTATGTATTAGTTCAAATAACTTCAGGTACCTTCCATTTGCAAAGCTTAAGTGGGAATAACTCAAAATATTCCGTACAAAAAGTACCTTTGAAAGTACCTCGAGGTACCACGAATTTGAGATACACCCTTGGAAATACCGTGAAGTAACTGACGTTAAAGATGTGTCATCGTAAATGCCTGCGGGCGCCATGAATTTAAGAATAACCATTGGAAATGTCTTCAAGAACCTGAAATTTGAGGTAACTCGAATTAAATGACAATATAATTCATAGCTACAATCTAATTCATGGGTACAATATAATTCATAGCTACAATATAATTCATGGGTACAATATAATTCATAGCTACAATATAATTCATGGGTACAATATAACTCATAGCTACAATATAATTTATGGCTACAATAAAATTCGTTGCTAAAATATAATTCATAGCTACAATATAATTCATAGCTACAATATAATTCATAGCTACAATATAATTCACAGCTTCAGGCAATAGCTACAAGTACCTGAAATTAGAAATACCGCAAATTAAATTTAGCAATCGCCCACGGCAATATCTTTAAGTACCCTGCATTTGAAGTACCTAAATTGAAATTTATCAATTGGAAATATCTTCAATTACCAGAAATTCGGAGTACCTCGAATTAAATTAAACAAGCACCCATAACAAAAGCTGTAAGTACCTGAAATTCGAAGTGCCTCAAATCAAATTTATCAATCACAATAGGAAATATCTTCAAGTACCTTGAATTTGAAGAACCTCAAATTAAATTTAGCAATTACCTCTGTCAACAGCCCCAAGTACCTACCCTGCACTTAAGACCACCTCTATCCATAACAATCCTTAACTGTTACAAATATAACGCCTCCACCCACAACAGTCCTTCACTGTTACAATTATAAAGCCTCCACCCACAACAGTCCTTTACTGTTACAATTTTAAAGCCTCCACCCACAACAGTCCTTTACTGTTACAATTATAAAGCACCCACAAAAACGATCCTTTACTTGGAAATGTCTTCAATTACCAGAAATTCGGAGTACTTCGAATTAAATTAAACAAGCACCCATAACAAAAGCTGCAAGTGCCTGAAATTCGAAGCACCTCAAATCAAATTTATCAATCAATTATAAAAGGCTGCTTAGCTCTGACAGCGAGGCAGGAGGCGGGGGGGCCAGAAGCGCAGGTGCTGGGAAGACCTTGTCTCCAGCGGAGCGTGCAGCGCTGCAGTCGCGCAACTTTCTCGCTGTCGCACCTGCTCCTGCAGCTGTGGGCTGCAGCTGTACCATGTGCTGATTTCTCTCCCAGCTTTGCTGCAGGTGCAGCTTTAGGTACAATGATAGGAGCAGATATCGGGGCAGTTATAGTTGCAGCTGTGGGCACAATGATAGCAGCAGATATCGTGACAGTTATAGTTGTTGCAGCTTTGGGTACAATGATAGGAGCAGATATCGGGACAGTTATAGTTGTAGCTGTGGGCACAACGATAGCAGCAAATTTCGGGACAGTTACAGTTGCAGCTTTGGGTACAATGATAGGAGCAGATATCGGGACAGTTATAGTTGCAGCTTTGGGTATAATGACAGGAGCAGGTA
>JACJUY010013641.1:0-19311 GCA_014220935.1 Platorchestia sp. MABIK | reverse complement strand
TTCTTTGAGCCACGGACTAACAACGTTCAAACGTGTTTATTCCGCTTACCGCTACACGGCTAAAGTGTTATTCAAAATGTATTCTGACGAGAAAAATCTTGCTCTATTACTTTTTTGCAACCAATCTTAACAGAGAGACAAAGAAGTAATAAGTTATTTGAATATAAAAATGTAGACGAGATGAAATTATTGGATAACTTACTGATGCTCCTCAAGTTAATTTTTACTAGATTAGTCCTGCTCACTTGTAATGCTGATCCTTTCACATGTAAAATTGAAGAATTTTTGCATCCCAAGCCCTATTTTGGATATCAGTTTGGGTCAAAAGTGGCTGAAATCAACTCTAAAAAACTTTTATCCCAAACTGAAGAGAACAATTTGAGGCAACAATGCCAGAACCTTCTACTGGCTCTATACAAGCAGTTGAAACAGAGACTTCTGGAAAACCTGTCTTGAAGAATGTGTTTTTGTATTCTGAAAGTAATATTCTAATATTCTACAGCCTGTGAAAGATCTAAGAAATAACTAAGTCATGGAATACTTGGGTACACCTAAAAAACCTTATTGGCAGAACAGAGAGTCAGTTACAAAATATTAGTCTGGTAAAATGGAACAATAATACTGAAACAGATGAGTTTTGCGTGGAGGTAAGAGATTTTAAGAACGCCTCAGGAGAAAGTCCATTCGCAAAACTTTTGGGCATGCTAAACAAGCAATGAAATAACCACATTTTAATGCTGATATAGAAATAATTTTCAGTGCAATGATCTGTTTTAAAAATAACCTTGGAAATAGTATGAAGACAGATTTGCTGAATGCAATTCTAGTGATAAGATTCGGATTAATTGGAAAAAAACTGTGCTGCATGTCCTACCAGCTACCTAATTCATTCCATCCAGACAACCCCAGAAGCCTCAAAATCAACTGCAACAGAATAAATGGAGAGTGAAGATGAAGAAAAAGATTGCTTCTTCCAAATCTAATATAAAATAATGATACAAATATTCATAGTTGCTACTTGCTACTGTTTAATAATTTATTATTAAATAAACCTTTTTGTGTTTAGATATATTTTTGGATGTTTCAATTTTAAATCTAGATGTTTCTAGAAATGTTTTGAGGTTAAACTAGATTATTTTTATCTGATAAAAGTGGCAGCTCTGCTCCTTGGTGTGGCTTATTGGAGTAACACTATGTGGCTTTTAATGAATGTTGGAGGTGAAGGGCCAGAGTGGGACTGCAAGAGGTGGAAAAAAGAGATTGCAAAGCAAACAAAAGAGTGTGGATTGAATAAGTGGATGCTTAGCATGACAGGAAAGCCTTCACCAAGCTGGTATATGCAAAAGGAAGTACCTAAGTATGAGATGTTCTATGATGGTAGTTTTGGTAGCCAGCTCTTGTTTGGTGTGAGGTGTAAGGCATTGAGCGTGAATAGAGGTACATGGAGGTGGAATGAGAAAAATAATAGAATATGTTAGCAGTGTGATAGGGGAGTGGAGAAAACAATTGGACATATTATGCTAGAATGTAGTATGAGCAAGTGGGGGAGAGTTTCATGAATGTGGTGTTTGAGCAGTATGGAGAGAATGACTGGTATACCAGATGTACTGAAGATGATTGTGGTATGCGCTGTATTGTTGAATTGGAACAGGAGTGTAATTTGAGTATCATTGATGCATTAAAAATTTTTCTTGTATGTGCCTGGAGTAAGAGACAGTGACTGGAATAAGCTAGTCATGTAGAGTGGGTTGTAGTGATCCATCATTCCTGACTGTGGTGCTTTGATTTACTGATTATCCCAGTGCTGCTATTCTATGGTGGATCCTGAGTAATCTTTTGGATAACATACTTAGAGACCTCAAAAAGTTCAGATACAATGTTGGTTTTTAAAAAAATATTGGTAGTGATTTTTTGTAAGATAGTGCATGTAAATGACTAAAAGATGGGCTATAAAATACCAAGAAGCCTCAGATATAAAGTTTGTATTGACAAAAAAATGTGCGATCTTCTTATGTTGTAAGATAGTGCATGAGAAAGTTTGTATGACCTCTGATTATCAAGGTTGTGTACTATTATTAAGGTCGTAGTGATTATTAAATTCATTTTGGCTGTTGAATTT
The DNA here is from genome assembly GCA_014220935.1 of Platorchestia sp. MABIK. Classification (NCBI taxonomy): domain Eukaryota; kingdom Metazoa; phylum Arthropoda; class Malacostraca; order Amphipoda; family Talitridae; genus Platorchestia; species Platorchestia sp. MABIK. The sequence continues at coordinate 17,192 of JACJUY010013641.1, read as the reverse complement.
GATTTTTGACTGTGGTTGTATTGCCGAATAATTCATAGGAATTTTTATACTGTATAACTAATTATTCCTATAAGACATTGGGCTAGATTAGCTTATAATAGGCATTAACTTACTTATTATGTGCTAGTACTATTTTTGCTGAGTGGATCAAAGAGCTCTGTGTGCAAAAAAATATTCAAAATTCAACACGTATATTTCAGTTCAACACGTGTTAAAATACAAAGATAATCACTTATCTTTACTAAAAGAACACTCAATTGTTAAAATTCTAAATCTGTCAATTTCTAAAGGCAATGTTTTGATGTTACTAACATCATCTTCAGGCTGTAAAATACAAAAAAAACACACACTAAGTCACATTGGTAAAACTGTGTCAATGCAAAATTTGAACTACATAGACTGGTTAAAACAAACTATATATATAGGTTATCACATAACGAGAAGACTAGATTGGACTAATTTTGTACGAGATTGAAACTACAGCTGACTGGTTGTTATTGCATACCAGATATTTACATTTTATCAGCACAAGAGATGTAGGCAAAATGGACAAACGGAGGTTACACACGTCTAAGCCCCAGTCCTACTGAATAACTTTAAAGCAAAAAAATTAGTTGTATTTTCATTGAGGCTAGGTTTAAGCTTATGAATGTGCACTGCTTTTATTATTTGAAAATGTTCCTTTTTCACAACATTGTACAAAATTTTAGTAATAGAGTACAGATCTTCATTTGAGGGCTTACAAACATGATCGATACGGAAATGATTAAAAATGGAACCTTGATATTTATGTGCAGTTAATCTTTGTTTTAGGGTCAACCTAGTCAAGCCAATGTAACACTTACTGAGAGACTTACATTCTCTCCTGTTCCTGTTTTCTGAGATCTGTGTATGTTAAGCCCTCGCATGCTGGTGAAACCATAAACTATGATTGTGTTGCACCACATGTGTACAAAAAAGAAGTCATTTATACCTTATTAAATAGAGCTTATAAAGTGTGCAGCAGCTGGGTTAGCTTTCATTCTGAAATGCCCAAGAGTCGAACGGTTGCTGGTTAATAACAATTTCCCCAATACTCTTATTGATAAAACTATAAGTAAATTTGTCAACCGAATTTTAAACAGTGACCATAATCCAAGACCCAACCACCGGAATATCAATATATTTTATGAAAATCAAATGCATAACAATTACAAAATAGACGAACATGTTTTTAAAAATATTGTCAAAACCTTCGTGAAACCCACAGATCCAGAGATGGCAGTTGAAGTTTGTGTGTATTATAGAAATTTCAAAATCAGTGATCTCTTAGTAAGAAACAATATTTCCAGATCACGAGTCAGTGACCTAGACAGAGCCAATGTGATATATCAGTTTGAGTGTAACAGGAGAGAATGCAAGTCTCTCAGTAAGTGTTACATTGGCATGACTAGGATGACCCTAAAACAAAGTTTAACTGCACATAAATATCAAGTTTCCATTTTTAATCATTTCTGTATTGATCATGGTTGTAAGCCCTCAAATGAAGATCTGTACTCTAACACTGAGATTTTGTACAATGTTGTGGAAAAGGAACATATTCAAATAATAGAAGCAGTGCACATTCATAAGCTTAAACCTAGCCTTAATGAAAATACAAATGATTTTTTTGCTTGCAAGTTGTTCAGTGGGACTGGGGCTTAGACGTGTGTAACATCCGTTTGTCCATTTTGCCTCCATCTCTTGTGCTGATAACATGTAAATATTTGGTTTGCAATAACAACTAGTCAGCTGTAGTTTCAATCTCGTACAAAATTAGTCCAATCTAGTCTTCTCGTAATGGGAAAGTGTTTTTTTTTGTATTTTACAGCCTGAAGATGATGTTAGTAACATTGAAACGTTGCCTTTAGAAATTGACAGATTTAGAATTTTAACAATTGAGTGTTCTTTTAGTGAAGATAAATGATTATCTTTGTATTTTAACATGTGTTGAACTGGAACAGTTTTGCAAGGTCAAAAAATTAGAAAAGACATGTATATTTCAATTAAATTTTTTGAGATAAAAGGTTTTTGCTTCTGTTACTATGATTTCTAATGACCAGTTTACAGCTAAATCCTTTCAATTAAGCATATTGAGTGTAATTGAGACAATTTACTAACATTGTACATGATACTTTGTTCATCACTGACATTGAATTGCTTCTATAGATGTTTTCTCTGTCCCCAAAAGATTATGATTCAATGTTTTTTTAAACCTGCAGTTTTGTATTGACACTCTTCAAGTTGTTACATATTTTCTGTTATAAAGACCATTTTTTCAATATAAGAGAAACTTGGACAAAAATTTCTAATTAGATTTGCATGGATTTATATTTTCTAATCAGATTCGCATGGATTTATATTTTCTAATTAGATTTGCATGGATTTATATTTCTAATTAGATTTGCATGGATTTATATTTTCTAATTAGATTTGCATGGATTTATATTTTCTAATTAGATTTGTATGGATTTATATTTTCTAATTAGATTTGCATGGATTTATATTTTCTAATTAGATTTGTATGGATTTATATTTTCTAATTAGATTTGCATGGATTTTTATTTTCTTATCAGATTCATATGAATTTATATTTTCTGATTAGATTCACAGGGATTTATATTTTCTAATAAGATTTGCATGGATTTATATTTTCTAACCAGATCTGCATTATAGGTTTAGCTAGCATGGTCTTGCTTCATAAGAAGTCATTTCAGAAAATTGATTAGCCTCATTTTATGATTATATTATGTGTATGCCCATACTTTTTTATCAGTATTAAACTGCTGTGAATTGAATGATATTTAAATGACTTATTTATGGAATATGAATTTCAAATTGGAATAGGTGTGCTACAGTGAAATTTTCTTTAGAAATCCTCTATGTGCCTGGTTTGTTGTGCTCACATGCTGTTTTGGGAATTATTGTTGTCACTTGAAAGTTATATGAAGGCCATCAATAACTTAAAAGAGCTCTGATATTTTATAACTGCCGTTTATTAATGAAAACAAATATTTTTAAACAAAATATCGTCTCTCACATGCAGGTAAACTTAGTAGCTCCAACAAAGTATGTTTCAAAATATCAAGCACACTACAAATTTCTATGCATAAAGAGTATTAATTATAACAGAGTATTGTCATTACTTGGAAGTTATACAAAGAACTCATGCTGAGAATATACTGGCATATGCAAGAAATTGTTGATAAGGTAATGAGGCTAATGAGTAGCTTTTGCATATGACTTTGTCAAAGGTCAAATATTTTGGTTGCCCTGTTTCTTACTCACTCGGTGCCCTTTTTTTCCCTCAGGGGGACACAACTGTTGTATCTATGGGAATTAGCACTCCCAGAGGGAAAGAGGGAAAATGTAATGTCCTTAGCTGAAGTTAGGCAGGCTTTCTTTATGCTAAAATGAAATACTGTTTTTTGCTATGTTATGGACCATCTTTCTTGCTTCACTTTTGTCCTGTTTTTCAGCACCGACTACTTTTTTATTCATCAATTTTTATCTTGTTTCATAAATTTTTTCTCAACTTACTGTTTGATGCACCTTGTGTATAGATCCTGCATTTTCTTAACTCCATAATAAATGGTGCCTTCATCCTTCCTCTCTTTGAACATCTTTGGAATGCCTTTGTTGTGGTTAGGGAAATGTAAACAAACATCTAATCTAATGTTTACTGACACACTCTCAGCTATAACTTTTCTTAATTTCACCTATCAACACAAAAACCATTTTATCTTATTCAGTGCTGTCAAGGTGGTTGATTGGTTGCTCAAAAACCATTATTTTTTGGTAGATGAACTTAGTCTCGTTTAGTGTAATATCTCAATGCTGAATACTTTGACTACAACGGGCATCACCGTGGGCCACGGAAGGGATTTTCATAATGTTGTTGATTGACCTGCAGTCACAAACTAAATTTTCATAAATATTCAATTACTGCTAGGTAATTGCACAATCCAGTTGATGTTTGCTAAATATTTCCAAGGTTGCTTTTGACAATTGACTTTGAGTTGAATATTAAACTTCAGTTTAATCAATTGCAGTCAAAGTGTTAATACGAGGTGTAACTTTGTTTGTCATCTGATTAATTCATGTGCAATGGTATTCAGAGTGAGGACTATTCCCTCGTGAGATACATGAAAAGAAAATTTTTTGAATTGAATCTCTGGTTACATTTTTCTTGAGTCCAATTGAATGTCTTGTTTCATTGACAGGTAGTTGTGAATAAATTAATTTCTCACAAGCATTAGCACACACAAGCCTCCTCAAGCCCTGCCGTGACCAGCCAGCATGAAGCGTGCTGTTGTCCTGGTGCACAAGCTGACAGACGCTGAGGTGGAGGGGCTGTGTTGCAGGGGTGACCACATCAAGCAGGAAGCTGCAGCAGGAGACACACTGCATGGTGAGGCTTGATATTGGTGTGGTGGTGAGACAGAAATAGTTTGACATTGTGAAGAATTAACCCTTTAAGGTCTGCATTTTTGTACTCTTATTACGGTTATCACAACCACCGTCACTAAACTGGTGCCGGCATCAGGTAATCACTGATATCAGGACAAGGAAGGAACTGCACTTGGCAGTGAACTCCAAAGAACACATTAGGGAACTAATTTAACGAGAAATACAAAATATTGAGGCTATTTTTGAAAGAGGACTGTAGAGTCCACTTGAGCATTAAAGAGTTAAATCTTTCCGACTGTGCCGGAAAAACTACAAAAATGGTAGAAAGTTTATTGAAATCAATAAATTTATTTAAATAAATAAATTTTAATGGTAGGAAATTTATTTCTTTGGCTGTGGTTTATAGGCAAACTTTGCTATCAGTTATTTATAAAATATTTAACAAAGTTTGAGTTTGGGTATAAATGAGTTTAACTGAGTTTTGATATCATTAAATGTAATATATGTACAGAAAGAGTAGCATAGTCTCCTGTATTGAAATCTGTATACTTGTAAAACTTCCAAGATCATGTTGCTTCCAGGAGATGGTGTTAGATCATCACAGCAATGTTAGCACTTTTGGACTTCTAGTGTTTGTGCTTGCTTTGCTTTTTTCAGCTATAATTTTTCTTTGTCTGCTTTCTCTTTCTTCCATACTTGCTGTTTTTAGGTAAAGGATATCCAGTATTGGGATGCAGGACCAAACTAAAATGTACCATCTCTTTGCTCTCTTGAGAGAACTTTTATTTTGGCTATGGAATCTAAAACTAACTTCATTATAGTACAGTATTGGTTGTTTCTTTTCTTGTATGGTGGTCACTCACTACAAACTGCTGTTAGTAATAATGTGCAGCTAAATTCAGCACCCTGTTTTCAGAAATAAGGTAGAAAGAGTTTTACTTAGGAATTATGTGAGGAAATGTCAACAAATTCAAAATTTAGACCAGATCATTGTTCTGTTCAACATGTATGTTTGTAGTGTCAGTGAAAGCAAGAAGTTATCTTCTTGCTCATTCAGTATCAAGTTATCATGTTGCTTATTCATAAAAATATTGATGTTGCATCAAGTCATGGCAACATGCATTGTTGTTGGTTAGGTGTTAAGTATGTTTATCTTCAATGGATTTGTGAAACTCATTAGAGATAAATTCATTCCAGTTCTTTTTGTCATCATTTATACCCTGGTCCAGCTTTAAGTAAGTTTAGTTCTTATCAAATACTGAATGTATCGAATGGAAGCAAAATTGATTTCTTAAACTATTTTCTTTCTGTGAACAGGTCTTCCACACTTTAGTACTGTTGCCAGATGCCATGTATCTTTGCATTTATAGGCTTGAGAATGTGGAATTTCAGACTTCTGAAAGTAATGTTATCAAATTCCTTGGTAAACTCCTACACATTAGCACTTTGGGCATTTTTTAGGGCAAAATGAGTAGCAGTTTAATTATATTTTGTCAAATAAGTACACTGATGTGTTTCTTGAATTTCTCTGAGAAGTGGCAGTTCCTCACTCATCCTAATGTAATTTAAAAACTGACACCCAAACCAACCTCATAATTGTGGTTAAAGTTAGGTTTGTGGAGTGAAAAATTTAGGGACTGAAGGCTCAAGAAAAGCTTGCTTACCATTTTGATGTGTTGTTTGAACGTTTTTGGTTTATAATATTTGTAGCATAGTTAATGTTATAATGACTGTCTGTGTACTTCCATGATTCATTACGTGAATTTCAAAGTGTTTTGTTGGAGTTGACACATTGAGCTGGGATGACCTCATGGTCTATGTGCCCACCTTTGCATTGTGTAGCCATTGATGATGCTGAATCAAAGATAGAACTCTAACATATTTCTTTTAGTGCATTCATTCTCACATCTACAGTCATTTTTCCCAATGTTCCCATTTCAGCCGCAGCAGGTGCACCAAACACAGGGAACCCTTCAGGAGTAGCTCACATCAAAGGTGAAGTGCATGACGCTGAGCTGGAGGACATCACGGTCAAGGAGGAGCCCATCGACTGGCATCAGGGGCCTCAGGTGCTGCACTGCCTTCTCTCATTTGGACTGCGTTCTATTGCTGTCATTTGAGTGTCTTAATTATTTCTATGGAAATTTGTTATTTGTCAGAGTCGATTGTTTTTTGTTGAGCTTTTCTAATTATTCATGTGCTAAATTTCTTATTAGTGGGAATATTTTTGTAACTTCATCTGTTTTATCTGCTTATATGTGTAAAGTTGTTTATTGTTGGTGCCAACCCATGTCTCTAAATTTTTTAATGTAATCAATATACTTTTACATATTTTATTAATTAGTTGGATAAATTTTTAATGAGTGATTTGAAGTATTTGAGATGATACTTTTAAATAATATATTGATGAAGTGCTATGCCTTCATTTGCAAAGGACATTTTCACCAATTTTCCAAATATTTGTTGAAAACTCAATAACTTCATGATATTCTATTGCTGCTATTTCTTGTTTTGTGACACCTCAGGAGGATATAACTATGTCACTTCAGTCACTTCTTTGTTCCCTCGGTGGCTAAATCGGCCCATGGACTATCAATTTTGTTGTCAATATAATTGACAATGTAGACAAACTTTGAATATTAACATAGTCAATATAATTGACAATGATGAATATTGACAATTTAATTGACCATCTGTGGGCTTGATTGACGACCGTCAATTAATTGACATAGTGGGCAAAAAAAATTTCATCAATATATTGAGTCAATGATATTGAAAATTAAATATCATCTATGGGCCGCTTAAGACAACAACTTTGTATAGCCGGTTTCGTGCTTCCCTTGCATCAGGCACGCTACCATGTCCTCCTTTGCAGTGCAACCAGAGTCAAATTTATCAAAACGTTTCATGTATTTCTGTTGGTAATCGTTGTGTGACCTGCGTGGGTTTTTTAAATTTATTAATCATTGCCACACAATTAGGTGTTGGAAGAACACAAATTTTCCTTGCTTGTCAGCCTGAAGGTTCAGTATTCTGTTGTGGGCTTAGCTTGTGTCATATTTTACTGGCAGCTTCCCTGTCTGAGTGTATTTGACATACATATTTTGTTCCTAATGTTTAGGACTTCTTCTGAAGTCTAAATTTCATTATAATACATATCGCCTATGTTGGTAACTATCTACAGAGATTTATAACGTTCATTTACTAGTTTTTTTGCCTAAAAATGCATTAAGCACCTACTATAAGTTCCTTGCCTTGAATGTCGGATGCACTAATAATGTGGTACACCATAGATTTTTAGAATATTGTGTTGCTCGCAAAATTTTGAAACGGCAGTACAAATTTACATAAAGGAATAAAATGCTTAATGAACTTGCTTCTGTATTTTTGAATAAACTTTGCATTCCTTTACAAGTGAGTTTTGGTAAATTTTTATTTTTCATTGGATATTTAGTTAGTTTTTACTGAATCAGTTTTTGACAATTTTTCAACTCTGTACGTTAGATGTTTAACACCAGTCAACACAAGTTAGCCATTTTTGGGGTTCTCTATCAGCCAAAATTAATGCTCCACAATATTGTGCATAACATGAGTTATTCTTCACAGGCTAGTCTCAGTGCAGCCTTCTCTACCATTGCTTTCAAGATAAAAGTAGAGAATGACTGCACTGAGGCAAGCACAGGGCGTGCAGAAGCAGAGGACGAGTTGAGAGAAGGCAGCTCTGATGCATGCAACACAAGTGCTGATCAACAGAAGCCAGCTGGAGCATCTCATGGGGGCGCTGCCTTGCTACCATCAAATGTGTCCGGTAGCGGCAGTGGTGTTGAGGCCGCACCTCCTGACAGACTCATGTCACGGCCCTTATTATGTGCACATTGTGATTACTCCACTGGTAGGAGGGGCCTAATGGAGCTGCACCTCCGTGTCTGGCATAAATTGGGATGCTACGAGTGTGAGTTGTGTGATTACTCCACTATGTGCATGAGTACTTTGAAAGGGCATTTAGTAGAGCAGCATGGTCATGAGAACTTGCGTGTTGGTGAATTTCGGCGTTACGAATTTCCAGGTGTGAAAATTATGGAGGAACAGCCACTTGAAAGGCGTGGTCAGTCAGAGCTCAAATGTCAATTCTGTGGCTCTCATTTAGTCATCAAGTCCACTTCAGAAACACCTAGAAAAGGTGCATTAAACTACACTGTGCTGTACATGTGTGAGGTATGCAAATATTCTTCAGCTAATGAAGCAAACTTGAGGCAGAGTGTGTTTGGTAAACGCAAAATAGGACATCAAATAAGCAGACGTAGTCAAGTTCAGCTTTACAAGCGTAAGTCAAGTGACTCTGCTCGTAGAAACGAACGTGAAATATACCAAGCTAGCAAAGATGGCAAAGGTCAACTGTTCAAGTGTGAGTTCTGCGACTATTCCTCTGTTCGAAAGGTAAATGTTAGACGACATTTAGCTAACAAACATGGTAAAGGTCATTTGTTTAAGTGTGAGTTCTGTGACTATTCTACTGCTTATAAGCATAACGTTGAACCACACCTAGCCAATAAACATGGTAAAGGTCAGCTATTCAAATGTGAGTTCTGCGACCATTCCTCTGCGTATAAGCGTACCATTAAACTACACGTAGCCACTAAACATGGCAATGGTCACCTGTTCAAGTGTGAGTTCTGCGACTATTCCTCTACTCGTAAGGTGAATATTAAATTACATTTAGCCAACAAACATGGGAAAGGTCAGCTGTTCAAGTGTGAGTTCTGTGACCATTCCTCTGCTCGTAAGGATAAACTTAAATTACACCTAGCCAATAAACATGGTGAAGGTCAGCTGTTCAATTGTGAGTTCTGCGACTATTCCTCTGCGTATAAGCAAAACGTTAAACTACACATAGCCATTAAACATGACAATGGTCACCTGTTCAAGTGTGAGTTCTGCGACTATTCCTCTGCTCGTATAGAAAATATTAAATCACATTTAGCCAACAAACATGGGAAAGGTCAGCTGTTCAAGTGTGAGCTTTGTGACTATTCTTCTGCACAGAAGAATCAAGTTAAACTACACTTAGCCAGCAAACATGGTAAAGGTCAGCTGTTCAAGTGTGAGTTCTGCGACCATTCCTCTGCGTATAAGCATAGCGTTAAACTACACATAGCCAACAAACATGGTAAAGGTCAGCTGTTCAAGTGTGAGTTCTGCGACCATTCCTCTGCGTATAAACATAGCGTTAAACTACACATAGCCAACAAACATGGTAAAGGTCAGCTGTTCAAGTGTGAGTTCTGCGACCATTCCTCTGCGTATAAACATAGCGTTAAACTACACATAGCCAACAAACATGGTAAAGACCGACTGTTCAAGTATGAATTATGTGAATATTCCTCAGTTCGTTAGGTTTATGTTAACGTACACCGAGCTAGTAAACATAGTAAAGGTCAACTGTGAATTATGTGACTATTCCTCTGCTCGTAAGAAGATTAAACAACACCGAGTTGACAAACATGGTTGCCCCAATTCGCTTATTTTCTAGCGGTAAATGCATATTTCTGAGCTACTCAAACGTCTTATTACTGCACCACACTCCAGAGTTGCTAAATAATGTAGTTGTTCAATGTCGTCAAAGATCTTACGAGTGTCTCCCTCGGGAGAACTCAATTTTTGTGTCCATGGGAATTAGCGTTCAAGAAGGGAATATGCAAGGTCCCAAATTGAGAGTTAAGGACACCTTTTTGTTGCAATGAAATGGTTTTTGTTTTGTTCAAGACCACCTTTTTTCGGTTAATTACTGTGCTATTTTTCAGCACCTTTGATTTGTTTTTCAACTTTCATCTTCTTTCCTAACGTGCCTTCTTTTTTTTTGTTTTTTTTGCACTTGGTGACCGGTGCAGGAACACATTTTGTGCATAGATTCGGCGATCCGTTTATTCGAAACTAAATGGTGCTTGCATCGTTCTTCTCTTAGAATATCTTCGTAGCTGGGAGATTGAAACTCAAGAATAATCACTCTCTGGATAGATATAACACTTCTTTCGATTTCGGCACGTTTTTTTGGCCATCGGTGCTCAAAGAAGTTAAGCGAGATCTACAACATTGTCTGATGTTTTCGGTTCACCACTGTCCAGTTTTTCAACCTCTATTACTTTTTCATCTCTATTTTGTTTCCCAACTTCATTTTGCAACTTTCTGTTTCTATGAAATATGTGCATAGGCCCTGCGTTCCCTTGTGTCCCTCCTAAATGATGTCTTGCTCCTTCCGCTCCTGGAAAAATTATTGTGGTTAATCAGACCTAAACTAAATTATGTGATCTAGCGGCTCTGTAGCATAGTTGTCGGTAAAATTCTACTTCCTTATTAACGCTGCATCCTAATACTAACTTCGAGAAATTCATTCAATTTGTTTCTTGAAGAAAACAAAAATAATTTGTGTAATGAGTGGCATTCTATAGCTACGTGTGAAAATCAATTGTTTATTTCTATTTCAGAGCGTTCCGTACTACATGCTTGGAGCATTTGTCTGGCTTGCACTGCAGATTTTTTTGTTAATAGTCTAGATTAACGGTCACAGTCTTCAATTATTTCGTGTTCTTTATTTGTGTTTGTAAGAAAATGTATATTTCTGGTTATCTACTTCGGCGTTTTACGAAAAAGAAGCGCTGTTTGTATGGATTTTTATCCCAACCTCAAATATTTTGGTGTTTTCTTGAAAATTGTAGATAGAATTGACGAATTTAAATTTCATTGCTTAGTTTTCAATAGAATGGCAATTTCTACATGTTTGTATGTTTTAGACGTGCGTGTTGTTAGATTTAATCAACTTTTTCTCATTACTTGAAAATAACTTAGGACGTTATTTTGGTCTGTTCGGTCAAGTGTTTCATTTATTGTCGTTTATCCGAACAAAAAGCAAACATTTTTATTTCCCAGGTGGTAGTTTATTTGAACCTTTGCCACAGGCATTAGAATACTTTTTTTATACTGCAACTAATTAGACATACGTAATTTTGAACTAAGTTCTCTTTAATCCAATGCATTAACTACTGGGGACATTTTGTGCCTGCCTTATTTTAGTATGAATTTGAAGACATAATTCTGTTCCGTAATCGTCATGTTACTCGGCCAGGTTACTAGATCAAATTAATATGTATGCAGTTAAAATTAGTATCAAACTTCCGAAAAATCGATTTCCATGTATGGGAAAATATGAGGTCTCGAGCTGAGGGTTAGGTAGGCCTTTTTTTCGATGAAATTAAATAATTTTTGTTTGTCTCGAGGATCATATTTTTTCAGTTCACTGCTGTCCTATTTATCAGCACCTACTACTTTCTTCTTCAACTTTTATGTGGTTTCATGAACTTCTTTCTCAACTTGCCATTTCTGAGCACCTTGTGCAAAGATTCCGCGTTCCCTTATCCAAACCAACATCTAATCTAATGCCTCCTTGGCATCGTCGGTGGTTAAGTTTTCTCTATTTATTAATATGCTTAAAACTAAGTTCGTGTGTAACGCTCTACATCCAATAGGCTGGATAGGATAGATAGGTTAGATTAGGTTGGGTTAGGTTACCTGCATTGATACGTTTGACGTTTTCCAATTTTACGTTTTTCAATTTTTCCTTTTGTATTTCAATTTGTTCATTTTGTATTTTGTTTTAACTTTTTTCATTTTTTAGAATTTTTTACTTATTTTTTTTCGATTGTTTTTTTTTTCATTTTTTATTTTTTTTTTATTTGACATTTTTTCCAATTTTTTCAGTTTTCAACTTCATTTTTTATTTTTTATTATATTTTTTTCATTTTTTCAACATTTTCATTTCCTAATTTTAATTTTTTCATTTTTGTTCTATTTTTGATTATTTTTTATTTATTTATTTATTTATGTTTATTATGTTTATTTTTTATTTTTCCTTTTTTATAGTCTGTTTATTTTTAATTTTTTTAATTGATTGAATTATTAAATTTTTTTTGTTATTTTTCATTTTTTTCATTATTTTAAACTTTGCATTGCATCAAAAGATGATTTTAAATTACAGTAATTATTTCTGGAATCTTTCCATAGCAAAGAATGCCCATAAAATACATTTCCTTCATACGTTAACCTTATTTGCTTGGAAGTGAGTTAATTGTTGAAACCCTTTAATCCACGCTTGTTTCTGCTCAAAATTATGAAGGCGCCGTGACTCGCTGTATCGTTTCTATGAAGATACAATATACGAGAGATGCAATATACAATAAACACTTGTATAAGAGAACAAGCAGAATGGATAGGATAGGTTGGTAAATGTTAGGCTAGCATGGGTTAGGTTAGAATATGTTATGTTAGAATCTCTTGGGGAACGTCTACAACATTTATTCACGGGTCAACGGTTTTTATGTTTGACAAAATATCTGGAAAGCTTCCGTTAGCATAGGATAGGTTAGTGTATACATGTTAGAATAGGTTAGGTTAGAATTTTTGACCGAATTTTTCAACAAGTCCACCTAGCTTAGCAATGACATTGGTTAAAGTTCGGTTAGGATAGGCTAAAATATGTTAGGTTAGGATAGGTTAGGTAATGTTGACTGAATATTTTCACGGGACACGGTTTTTTATTTTTGGGATTGGTTCGGGATTGGGGATTGGTTCGGTTAGGATATGTTAGGTTTGGGTAGCATGGGTTAGATAATGTTGACGGATTTTTTTCACGGGTCCACGGTTTTTATGTTTGACGTATTATCAGGATCGGTTTGGTTAGGTGATAATGTTAGGTTAGGTTAGCATAAGTTCAGGAATGTTGACGGAATTTTTTCACGGGTTCACGTTTTCTTTGTTTGACATTATCAGGATCGGTTTGGTTACTATAACTTTGAGTAGGATTGGTTGGAATATGTTAGATAAGAGTAGGTTAGGTTAGGTTTGAATATGTCACATTAGAATTTGTAAGGTAATGTTGAATGTTGACCGAATTTTATCACGGGTCCACCTAGCTGAATGATGACATTGGATTAAGTTAGGGTAAGATATGTTAGGTTAGTATAGGTTAAAATAGGGTAGGTGATGTTGACGTAATTTTTATCGTGGTTTCACGGTTTTTATGTTTGACATATCAGGAACGGTTTGGATAGGATGGGTTAGAATATGTTTGGATGGGTTTAGTTAGAATAGGTTAGGTTGGAATTGGTAAGCCAATGATGACCGGGTCCACCTAGCTTAACTGTGGGATTGTCCGTGGAATTTCCACGGGTCCTACTAGTGTACATAATTATAAGCTACCCTTCGTCTTGCACACTTAAATGCACAACTTCCAGGAATTCATGTACCTTTTATGATGAGTATGATAACTGCGTTAAAAAATGAGATGCTTCTGATAGCTGCTCGTGAAGGTCAACTACGCTTGTTCTACTTTTACCGCTCCTTGTCACCTGCGTTTGTCCGACTTGCGCCGCAGATTTACTTTTCTTCATTCCTGTTTATTAATTAACGATTCCAGTGTACAATTGTGTCGCTTTTGTTGAATTGTGTTCGGGAGAAATCACATATATTTAGATAGATGTATATATCTGTTTGTCTACTGCATTGCTTCGTGACTTAGACACAGTGTTTTAGAGATATGGTCCCATGACAGAATTTTTTTGAAAAACACACTTGCACGTTCGAAAATATTTATTAGCAACGTATTTTGCTTTATTTTAAATAAGTAACATACTGCTAGCTTTGATTATGCTACATTATTATGTATGTGATATATCTTAGCGATTTTAGTTGTGCTCGATGTCGTATGTCGGCTCTCCACAACGAGCTCTTGACGCGAGAATTACCGAGTATGCCGGTCGATTTTAGTTATTAAATTAGTATTTTTTATTATTCTTTGCATTTTAGTTTTTGAATGCATTGTTCAGACGGTCCTTGTGTGCGAATCAGAGTAGCGATAAATTTGTAGTTCTAGATTCCTGTTAACTCAACCTCTGCTATGCAGTTATAGAATTTTCAACAATCGCAAGCCATAAGAGTCTTATGATGACATGCGACCTCCCAGCTTCCTGTTGACTGGGAGATTCTCATTCTTGCGTCTGTTTTCATTTTTTTTCGCGTTTGTGAAAATTTAGTGATGACTCCAATCATCCAATTAAGTCCCCATATTCATTTGTCTTCGATTGATTGTGAACTGGGGCGGGAGAGATTTGTATCAAATGTAAAAGTTTTCTGAAAAGTTTCTTTTTTTCCGTTGCACTAGGGTTATGTATTGTACTTTAGACCGTAAAATTTCCAGGTTCGATGCTAGTTAAATCCACGTTCCCACTTGGGGTATCTTTCAGAGGAAGTGCAAATTAGTGCTCCCGGGGGAGAAATGTGAGATCCCGACCAAGCTAACGATTAGGTATGCCTTCCTTTTTTTTAAATAGACTAGATTTCTCGTTCGTTACGGATCATCTTCTTTCGGTTCGCTGCTGTCCTGCTTTTCAGCATTTATTTCATTTTAAATACTGCGTTCTTTAAACTCCTCAATAAATGGTGCCTTCTCCTTTCCTCTCTTTAAACAGCCGTTTTACTGTCCGTGAGATACGTTGTTGTTGAAAGCTGCTTGTAAAATGCCATTTTTCGATCGATATGTTCACTACAAGCCAGATCCTTTAATCATGACTTTTGTTAGGGTTATGTTAACTGCATTCTGCTTTCACTCTTGGTATTAGAATATAATACATAATATAAAGCGCACATTCGAGAGCACTTTTAATAATTTGCGCTTGTGGATTAGCTAAATTTTGCTCTAATTCTTCGCTGTCGATGGTCTATGTATATTTTTTTGTTGGTGTTGCAATAATTAGATATTCTATTTCTTGCGTTTGTAACAGAAATGTTTTCCTAACCAATACATGTAATATGCCTGCCACTCTCAAAATTCACACTTTTCTCCAATACATATAAAATTCCCCATCTTTGTACCTGCGCACCAGTGTTTCCGATCACACGGTTACCGAGTAAAACAGCTCTTACCTTCTGTTAAAGTTTGTTCAATAAATACCAGTCCACGAATAAATATTTTTTTCTTGTATCTACATGCATGTACAAACTTACAACGAGTCAACTCAAGGAACATGTTTTCTCTCAACCATTTGTTCGATTTTTGACATAGCTGAAAAAATCCCCAAATATGTTAATTTATACGTTGAGAACATTAAAAATCAAAACTAGGGCAGATTTGCATTCTCATGGTAATCTGTAATGAATAATAGCATTAGTCCTGAACAACTGGAGGTCGTGCGTGTCGAGCTATTATCGAAGGTTAATGAAACGCGTCAAACACGTGAAATAATTACTTCAATTCTTTATTTGTCTATTGTCATACAAATGTAAGCAGCGAAATGATCACAAAAACTACTAAATATACGACTACTGTAATTGAACATGTTCCCCGCGTATTGAGCCACGTGTGTACAATCAGGTAAATTGCCTATTTATGTGCCGGTACAAATGCACGACATTTTACCTGTTTCACAATTTTTTTAAAAATAATTATTTTTATACAAGGTAAAATTTTATCGTCCAATTATATTTTTCGTATTCAGTAAGAAGAATGAATTTATTCTAAGGAGAAAATCGATTTCCCTATTCTGCTATTTACTACCTAACCAAACCAACCGTTAACAGCCGCGGACACGCGGGGAACGTGTTAAATGATCATGCATACGGCATTAACACGATACATGCATTCTTTCATCGGGATAACATGAATGAATTGTAGATGCATAAAAATTCGGTAATGTTAAGATCTCACTGCAGTATTTTATTATGTCTATAGGAGCGTCTCGCAACTCATCCTTGTTCATGAACTGACGTCCATTTGAGGGAAGCTTTTGTCTCAGAATCCTGCTCAGGTTTTATTGTGTTTAAATCCGGGAAATTTGCAGCGACTCAGTTATTCACTTGCATGCAAGAGGCGATATTTTACATTAAAATATTCATTTTCCTTAATAAACAGCAGATAAAAAATAATCATGACTCTACAATTATTTATGCCCTTACGTTCTAACTTAAGCGACCGAATCCTGTTATTGTTCACCGAATTTATTTGCGCATGTTTGACAGAGTGAAGACAAATTGGACTGAAAACCACGGCTGGTCAGTTTTATAGAAATGAAAATTTATATACTCCGTAAAAAACAGACAGTTGGTGACATGATGGGATGTCATTTCAAATATGAAAGGAAACCTTCCTGGTTCCACACTCCTGATTGTTCTATAAGAAACATAGAACAGTACAACTTTTGAAAGGTTGTCCAAGAAATTTAACACAATGATTTCCAGAAAAATCTTCATACCAAGAGCCTTATATCTAATATGAGGAGAAACCGCAGCACCTATTTTAATATCTAGAACAGTAGCTAAATTAACATGACAAAGCAGTAAAAATGCATCCTTGACTACAAATTAGAAAACATACAGAAATATAAAATATTCTTCTAGCAAAACAACAAGAATACATTTATATGTTGATACAGCAAGAGTTCGAAGGTTTATTTCCACAGATGTTATTAAACGAATTCATTTCAACCAATTTCAATTTTGAATATTGCTCAACGTGAAGGGCGCAAGACACCGTATGAAGTAGACATCAGCTGCGTGAGGGGTTGAGTACTTGATTGACATGTATGAAATTAAAATCTATTCCCTTGGATATCTTCCTTTACACACTAGGACTGGAAGCTCATTAATACCGTCAATACAACCAAATCATGCCAGGCCGGACAGTCGCCTCTTACATTCACACAAGAGCGCAGGCTGCCGCA
>JACJUY010013639.1:0-19316 GCA_014220935.1 Platorchestia sp. MABIK | reverse complement strand
AATACCTTTGAAATTTATCGCGTGATAAACCATCCATAAAAATTTTACGGCGTCAGTTAAATATCCTGTTTCTACTTACGCTCTGAAGGCATAATTACATCCAAAAATACTACGTTAAAATCTATGATTGCAGCAAGGTCGAGAAATAACTTAAATTTGAAAATGAGGGTAGACGGTATTTAGAGCTTGTGTTACGGTCTACAAATCCTCCTAATACTCACATAAAATGGATCGCTTTCTTGAGTTTCTTGCTTGTGTTCCAGACTATTGCGTTTAATAAGATAAAAGATGAATTGGTCACACTCGTCAAAGGGAAATACTCGGGATATCCTGGAACATTTCTTGCAACATAAACCATGAGGGCACCACTGTGAGAATCAGCTCGTAATAGGTGAACCCTCATGGGTAGTCTGTTATCGGAATTACCTCCAGGTAAGTTGAGTGCTTGAAGTCAGTGTCTCTTATTCCATGCACGCGCTGAAAAATTCTTCACTCCATTAACAACAGTGAGGTTGTATCTTTCCTGCAAGATAGCTCATACCAGTCCCGTTCAGCCCACCTCACATGCCACTGGTTCTTTCTAAACTGTTCTGAAACTGCTTGCAGAATGAAAAAAAGAACAGTTTGTTTCCAATAAAGTACAAACATAAAATTTTGATACATTGGTTTTTAAAATACCTTAAAATTAACATCCTTAACTGATAATAACACATTGGTATCGTAATACCCTAGTAAAATGTTGAAACAAAAAATGATTAACAGAAAAGCACAACAAAAATGAGTTCCCTTCGTTGCGTAATCTGATTTTCACAGTGCATTTGAATATAAGTAAATAAGAGAACACAATCCTCGTAACGCTTAGTCTAAAAATGCATAAGTTTGCGTGCACTTATAATGAAATAAATTCGAAAATCGCATTCAATTACCTTGACTTAGAAAAAAGAAAAACAGTTCATTTCCAATAGAGATGGTACAAAACATCATTGGTTTTTTACATTATCTTAAATTTAGGAAAATACACTTTTATGATACACACACATGAGTATCGTAATACCCATGTCACTTGTCGAAATAAATTATTGAGGGCAATGTATCCCAGTGTTGCTTAATCTAGATTTGATAATATAAGTAACTACAATTATAAAAGAAAACACGATTCTCGTCACAGTGTATTGCTAAGAATACTCTTTTTGGTGCACACTTGCAGTGAAATACGAGCTCAGTGACTTGCGGTATAAGTAATTTGTTGAAAGTAAAACAGGTGGATCAAAATAATCCTGTGTCTATGTCAGCGAGGTCGACAATCAGAACTATAATTTTACTCCTACGTACAGACTAGTATTCCAATCGAGGGACTCTGGAGAAAATGTCTTTTTATCACGCAACGAAATTATGTTATTTTCACGCTAATAATATTGCCACAAAACAGTCTACATGAGTCAGAAATATAAAAATGATTATTCTACAACGGTTCTCAAGAAATGTACAACATAATTGGAGTGATACGTGAAAGTGACCACCAATATAGGGTTGCCATAACATTCTCAACAGCGTATAGTGGTTTGCATCACATAAGACTAACAAGAAGATTTTAGGACGTGAATAATAGAAGAGCACATTAGTGTTTTATAAAGTTACCAAATTAGAAAAAGTTTCGTGATTTTCGAAACATGATGCAAATGTTCTTAACTGAGAAACTTAAATAGGTGCCACGACTGTTCAGTTTAATGAATGTACACAAACGGAGAGAAGAAGCATAAAATTTTATTTTATAGCTGCTTATTTAAATTGAATAGTGTTTGTTTATTCATGGAAGCAATAAAGTTGGGTGAAAACACTTGTGACAGTTTGCACGTACATTGATTGACAAATCAGCTTTGGATTTCATGAAATCAGGGAATAATATTATAATTACTTGTTGTGGCAGAAATTCAAAAATATTTCGAGCGAGCTTGAACAAAAAAAAGAATACACCCATGAAAAATTACACTTAGCTGATTGCTTAAATGAGCACGCTGTAACCCAAACACCAATTAAGTTTACAAGACAAATGCAAGTTGATTGATAAGAGATTTTGCAGGAACTGTTGGGGGTAAATGTGTGAATGTACAAACATATACAAATGTACGCATACATACACACACACACACACACACACACGCATGCAGATACCAGGACGCAAGCATGAAAATTTTGAAAATTGCAAGTTTTGTTTTTCTAATTAAAAAAGTTTAACATAGCGGGCATTAGTTGAAAAGCATTTTATTCGAACATATATGGGTGATCAAACAACAAATAAAATTTTTTGCTAATGTTTCAAAGTAATAAAGTGAAATTGAAGTTAAGGTAGTGTCACAAGTTGCAAGGAAGAAAGGGCGGTATTTACAGTTCATCTGCTAGTTGCTAGTCCAGTGCACACAGATATATGTGCGTACACATACATAGACACACACATGCACACGAATGCCTGTATCCAAGCATGAATGATATGAAAATTACAAGTTTTATTTTTCGAATTAAAAATTTATTTTTAGCATAGCGGTCAGAGGTTAATACGCATCTTAGTAAAACATACATGGGTGATCACGCAACAAATTTATCCTTTATTGTGAGTGCTTCACAATTTTAAAGAGAGATGACGTGTTAGGTAATGTTGCAAGTTGAGAGTGAACAGAAAAAAACGGTATTCCTCTTCCAAATTCTAATTACCCGTATAGTGCACAAATATATGTATATGTGCATACTTATACGCACGCACAAGCACGAACACAGTACTTACAGTTCATATGCTAGATGCTAGTCCAGTGCACAAAAGCATATGCGCACATATGCACACATACACGCATTTACGTACACTCATATACAAGTTAGCATGTTTGCAAATCCCAACGTATAGAAGATCAAATCCTAATACCTACGCATACTTCGAAACTATTGTGTAACGCGTTGAATTATAAAACAGTAAGCAAGGGAGATAGTTCTTTTGAATGATCTTTTTTTCTTGCTCATACGTACCACATTCTAATGAAAAAGAAAGAAAATTATATACTCACAAAAAAGTTGAGGCTTGAATGTTAATACAACACTTTTGGATTTTCAAAATTTCTTAACATAAAGATCCTTAATTGATAGACAAACCGCACGAGGTGGTTTGTCGCTAATTTTCAGCCAAATCAGCATGTTAGCTCAAAGCTTATAAATATAATATACTTATTAGCTTATAACGAAGTCTAATTTTTTAGCTTAACACTATCTTACAAAGACTTAAGACTATTTAACTTCACAGACTTTTACCGCCAAGAAACATCCATTGTCGAGCGTGTAGTAGCCTCGAATGCTCATGGCCCGCATGCTGTTCAGCGGGGAGAGGCAGTTCCGCAACTGGAGCAAAAGCTTCATTCAGAAATGCAAACACTCTTATTGTGTCAGAAAATTAAATTTTCAATTGCGTGTAAAGGCGGTTATTTTATAATGTATTGAAAGGGACGTTTATTAGATTCAGGTGGCGTCTTCTTCAATGCAAAAATGCTCCAGTTGTTTGGAGTTATTTGCAGTAAAGTTTTGAGCCTTCTCCGAATTTCTTGCAGTATCACATTTATTCAAATGTTCCCAATTTTTTCTTTAATATGTTAATTGAACGTGATGTTACAGTCTGATTAATTTTTAAAAATACAAATTTTGATTTTTAAAGGTTTCTGCTATTGGAATCGTGTGCAATTGACGTAAATAGTGATGTGAATTTTCTTACTATTGCGATGTACATACATTTCCAAACATTCCGAGGTAGATATATTCCCAAACAAATGGATAGGTTTATGGGTACATTTTGATGATGGTGGATGGATAGATGTGATTAAAACACGGCTATTATTGTGCGGAAGATTAGAAACGTGAGTGCAACAAAAAGAAATTAAGCATCTTAGAGTAAAATTGTGCGGATCTAGAATATTTTGTGTAAACGTTAAATTCTAAGAATGTTGATTGTTTCGTTTCAGAAGCTTTGATGATGGTTTCAAAGGCTTTCACATGCGGTCAAGGTTCTTCAAATAATACCGAAGTTCGTTCACTTTTTTATTACACTTTAATACTTGCAGCAAATTTGAATAGGTCTTGAAATATCGGCGGAGTTAGTTACGGTATGTTTAAGCCTGTATGGGTATAATGAAAAGTTCAAAAGTCGCAAAAATTTTTTGCTGTTCAAGTTCTGAGGTTAATTCAGATCCGACAATATATTTAGTAAACACACAAGAGAATTTTGCTTTCGCTCCTGATATTTTCTTCAAGCACCAAATCGCTAGGTGTTCGCAATCCAAGGAAAGCAATAGCATTTCAAAATAATTTGAATATTAAGGTGGCATACAGAGATAAATACGAAAATTGAAGGTAATAAACAAGATTCACGAAGCATTATTTCAGGTAATTACTATTATTTGAGAGCAATTATTCTGTGATTTTTGAACAATATGGTTCTTCATTCCTAATAATTATTTTACATTTTGTTTCTATCAAATTCAACTTAGGCCTTATTATTTTTATTGTATTGTGTGCTGAATTGTTTAAATGAAAACTTAACTCATGCGATAAATTAGATCGTATTTTCTCGAAGTTTGAAAAAACTGCATTTTTTCGGTCCCCAATCCTCTCTGAATGGCATTCAATTTTTTAATTGAAAATGAAGATGCATCGACATCAACTGGCAACAACCCATGCATGAGTAGTTTTAAATATATTCCAGGTGGTGATACGTTCATGCCATGAATTCGTCTCCCTACAGTAACAAAATTCTAGGAAGAAATAAATTAAAAGAGAAAGTGTTATCAGAAAGTGTTACATCATCGTGAAACAAGGTGACCCACTCACCGAATTGCGGAAGCGCTCGTCCTCATTTCTATTTATTGCTGCTGTGATGTTGTCTATACACTCGTCAACCTGCAGAATAGGCAACAGCGTTAGCGGACGTGTAACACGAGGGCCTGGTAAAATGAAAATGTCACAGTGTCTTTCTTCTCAGTACCTCAATGAGTAGAGCGTTACACGATGAAGATGAATTTCATTGGTTCACTACCCTACGCTGGCGCGAGGCATTTATCAGAGTAGGCAGCTACTCTGGTTAGTGTCGGAGGCGGAGAAGGCGATTAGGAAAAGTCGAAAGGAAAACCTTTCAACTTAATAAGTCATCACCTGAATTCTTTCTTTCGTTCAAATCTAAGCAGTACATTTCTCAAAACAAATAAAACCATCAATAGAGTAATAACGTTGGTTGCTGAAATTGTCATTAATCGTTTTAGCCTCGTATACCCCCGAGGCTAAAATGCGTACCCCCATTGGTTTGCTTTCGAATGGACCTGCATTTTAATTAATGTTCAAGTCCAAAAAATTGCATACAAAATTGTTGCGTCTCTTTCTAGCTATCCTGAAGAATAAATCTTGAACTCTGACTCTGAAATTTTGAAAGAGCCTCCTTAAGAACGCCATAACATTAATGATTTGTCGATATGTTTACGCTGGCATCAAAGGAAGTAGAATTACGATTAAAATTTAGGAACGGTTCATCGGCTGAGAGGGTATTCCATACCGTGATATACAAGCAAAAATGACCATTTCAGACATGAGATGTGTTTGAGTTGTTAACTATGCTGTCAGTGTTGTGAGAGCAAGCATGTGTTCATTGAAGGTATTGATCTTGAAAAACATCGATGGAATGGACTCGCCGTTAAATGCAGTTTAGAATTGACTTACATACCCACTTGCATGCCAGTAGTGATGAGGCATCAATTTAAAAGCTTTTATCAAAAATTTCGGTTTGTGTTAAAGATTGTAATTTTATACCTGAGGAGAAAAAATCACTTAGCTCGTTTTGGAGCGTATGTGAATGTGCAATGAAAACCTAAGAAATATGGTGCGCCAAATCTTTATCTCAAGTGAACATCCGTTTTAAAGCTGACAAGAGTACTTTCGCTTTCGAAGTATAGTGAATGATCACGTAAAAAGCACAAGGCAGGCGCTTTTCTTCTACCAAGCTATCAGAATTGAATTTAAGAAATCGAACCCTGCACTGCGTTCATTAGCAGGTTACACTGCACATTCATCATTCACTCGGTCACCATGACAACAGATACGGTCCCAAAAGCTGAAAACGAAAACGTTTATTTCCTTTTATGTCTCTTTGATGACCTCGTAATTATCACAAGCAATTGTGAGCTGCTAAACACTAGCTCTCAATTTATGTAGCATGTTTTGCAAGCTTGTATGAGAACAAAATGTATGAAAAATTCGGCGTCAATGCTACAGCAATGCAACAACAACCATCACCGTAAGAAATTTGGAGCGCACAAGTATCATACATTTGAAAGAGAAGGAAGACTTAAACGAGACTAACATCCAAAGAACACTTTTCAGATATATAAAAACATTACCTGAAATGATTTCCTGTGCCACCTGACTGGAGTAGCCTGATTAGATTTGGAGCTACCCTGTCACGCGATTGGAAGAATCATCGGATTGAAGTTACTCTCTTGATTCGAGAGTCACCTCCTGATTGGAGCTGGAGCTATCCAGTCAAGCGATTGGAGCAATCACCTGATTGAAGTCACTCTCTTGATTCGAGTCATCTGATAAGATTTGGAGCTACCCTGTCAAAAAAATCACCTGATTGGAGTTACTCTGACCAGTGGAGCAGATGAGATGGAGGCCGGCCATGTACGACAACATGGTGAAGGGGACGGACGGCCGGTAACGGTACACGAGGGCGTACACCGACGTCGTTAAGCATAATGAAGTCCCAGCCAACGAGAAAGTAATCAGTTCTCCAAAGGTGTTGATCAGTTTCTTTTGAAGATTTGACACCTTCATTGGGAAAAAAGTTTCCGCGTAAGTTAAGGTTGAATTTTTCATGGAAATCGCTTGTTTAACGCAGGGGAATGCCAAAGAAAGCACAGTTCAGATCATAGCGATGCAAGGCGAATAAAGTATTTTATTCATCACGTTTAAGAATAGATAGAAGATATATTTGAATTTAATTTCTCACACAAAATTTTTAAAACTAGACTGTGTGGAAATAATGAGTAAGGCTGCCTACACAAGGAGCGTTTTTTCGACGCGCGTCTTTTACGACGCGCGTCATAAAAGACGCCGCTACCTATACACGGGACGTTGTTTTCCGGTTCAGTCGGCAGTGCAGCGACACCAGTTGAGGAAAAAAATACTTGTGTATTATTTGTCGGAGGGGAAATACGTGAGGAAATTACAGATGTTTTGATTGCATACTCAGCGTACAGAACACTCCACAAGAGAAAGAAGAGGAGAATGTGGATACACCCATTGCTAACTGTTAATACCAGATATTTCTCCAATTTATTTACTGAACTAGATAAGTTTTTCAACTATTTTCGAATGTCTAAAGATTCGTATGATGAACTGCTGAATCACCTACAACCATCGTTGGAGAAAGAGGACACCAATATGAGACCAGCAATAAAACCTACTGAAAGACTGTGAATATGATAAGATGCAAATCTGAAAACAGGTTGCTTCATCAATATAAATAAATACACTGACAATAATATTAACTTCTATGTAGTCTCTACACGTGAATTTTTCAGCAATTTGATCTATATTTAACTAAATAAAAATCGAATTAAAATGTTTTCGAACACAAAATAGTCTTATGATAATGAAAACGAGCGAGTACATAAATACAACGCGACGCTCCGTCTGTAGGTCTCGTAGCAAATGCACACCCGCCACTTACTGAGCAGCGCAAACGACGCCTGAACTTATCCGGATGACGCCCGACGCTTCAGCGTCACAATGACGGTCGTCTTCTTGACGCCCCGTGTGTAGGACAGCATCTGCTAGCACAGTCAGCTAAAACTGACTGTCGTTTTCGACGCGCGTCATTTACGACGCGCGTCGTAAAAACGCTCCGTGTGTAGGCAGCCTAAATGTTACGATGGGTAGTGAAATTGTAAGCTTGTTAGACGTAAGTATACATACCTGTTAAGTCAATATTGACCTTCGCGTTAATGACATTCAACTCAACAGTTAAAAATATACAGTTCATTAAAACAATTAATCAAAAAATAAATTTCCCCAGAACACAAACCTTACTTACCGAATGGAGAAAATTTTCAAGCTGCCGGCCAACTAATTCAGGTTTTGGCGCTAAGTTGCCTTTCTCCGTCAGTAACTCCGGGGTGATGCGCAGGCAGTTACGCCACGCAGCACAGCACGCTCTGAAGTTTAGTATGCTTAGATGAAATCCCGTTATTTCTGCCGCTCGGATGAAGTAGATAAGCCATTTTATAACTTGGTTTACATCGACAAGGAGGAAATCGACGTACGTGAAGAATACATGTAGCGATGCCATCGTAGCAAAGTACATTAAATACGGCCAATCCCATTTCAGCCATGCCTTATTTGGTCGGTGACTTGATGTGACTGCTTGCTTGAGGTGCTCAAGGGAATTTTTCAGGCCAAACATGCCTTTACTCCGCGTGCTTAAGATTATTTCAGAAAAGGATATCAAAATCCAATAAATCATGATAATATATTCGAATACGAAGTTTCCGAACTTTTTATCAGCAGGTTCGGGCCATGGCCTGACGACGATGATGGTAGCGCTTCCTATTCTAAGGAAAACAATCCATGCTACGAGAATCCAACTGAAGGAATATTTGTAGCGTTGGCTTTTACCCTTGCTGACGGTGTACGGTAGCAGTCCGACACATTGGAATATTAAGTGCGTTGCGTCAGTCCAATTTAGTCGACTTCTGATAACTTGAAATAAAGACTTCATAGTTATTGTTCTGGTGGTCAAAAGAAACTTAAGTCGGCTTGGTTGGCCTGTGAGACTTCTTTTTCTAATGCTTCCCACTTCGTTGTGTGTCGTTGGCCGGCTTACGGTGATGTGAAGAATAGAAGGCAATCCTGTTCATTATCTTAAAACATGCATTAGAGTACACTCGCACAAACACTCACTATCTGCTGGTCCATCGATGTGCAACACAAACATAAAACAAAGGAGGTGGCGAGCTGCAGCCATGGAACAAAGAAGTAATTTGACTTCAACATGACGTCTATGACAGCACTCAAATGAATTTTTCTCAAACAGCACTAATATATGCAGACTAAAGTGATTATCATGAAAATCGCTCATTTTTCCATAGAAATACATGCGGTGAAGTACATGATAACTTTGTCTAAAGACAGATAAGAAGAAATGAATTTCTGTGTATATTGCATTCTATTTATCTAGTGCCACTTGGGGTAGGATCCTAATGGGAAGAGAATTGTCTTCCATGATTCAGGCATCCAAACCCTCTTCTGGGCAGGACACCTGTTGCTGTGTGCCACTTTCAACAGAGGATCTGGCCGATTAATTTCATCCAACACAATGACCCAATTCAGCGTAATCGATTTACTCATTAGTTGGTACATACTTTTTGGATAGAACTACAGTGTCTCCTAATAGAATAAATTGTGCTGAGACGTCAAGAAAATATCCCAGCGTTTACAATTGTTTATCATAATGAACTGCTCCCCTTTTTTTACACAAGAAAAGCTTAGCCACATCAGCCGTTGCTGATCCGAAAAAAGAATGACTAATGTGATGATTTCGTCGTAAATTATACTCATGTTTTACAAGGTGATATATTTGCCTTTCAATAGAGAATTACAAAACCCATAAATATTAACAATGTCTGCCCAATTAACGTATATGGGGAAAAAATTGCGAACCTACTCTACTTTTGTTTTATTTTGGTTGCATCAATGAGTGGGACGATGCGTAGAAGTTAATCGAAAATGTCTTATTCAAAAATATTTCACAAGATATAAAAATAGATTTTGTAAGATCCACATGTCAGAAATTAAAACCAGTCGAAGAACCTCCATCTAGTATTTAGAATATTTACTTTTTTAATACAAAGAAGTTCAGTCTAATAAATTTTAGTAATAAACGATCATTAACTTTTTCAGTTCCCTATATGCGTGCAATATCGTTTACCCCTGCAATTTCTGCCCACTCTTTAGAACAGCTGTAGAACCCTGCAGAGCTCAAGGTAGAAAACGCTGACGGCTGTGCAAATTTTTTTCCGAAGTGGTGGGGACTGTTTGGGGCGTGGAGGGGAGGGGAGAAAAGTAGAAGCTCTATTCTGTGAAAAAATTCGATAATAAATTTTTTATTAATTTCATACTCCTGGACATAGAAGGAGGGCTCAGGAATTTTTTTGGAATGACTAGTGTGCAACAGTGATCAATTTTTTGCTATGACCAGTGCGCAATAGTGATCATAGTCAGTGATTTGAAAAATCTACGGTGTTTAGAACAAACATTTAACTAACTTGTGAATGATTTTCAAAAATGGTTTAATTAGTCACGAAGCTTTCAGATTTAAATTAACAGAGTTTAAGATGACAACTTGTCTTTCTGAAACTTACTATTAAAGTAGAATAAAGGGCAGTTAAATTGAAAGCTATAAGCGCATTTTGATAAATCTGCTCGATGAAAATCGAATGTTTACTTCCATACCTAAGATTTTCCACTTAAGATTATCCTATGCTAAAATTCGATTGTGAATATCATTATCAAGAACAAAAATAAAATTATGACACAGATTCATTGATAGTTACCTAACCTAAAGAATATTGCTCATCCGTAATAACTTTCCCTCAAAATTTGAATATTGAGAACAGCACGCACTGCTGTCAGAGACATCGTACTGGTTCAGCAGAGGACAATAAAATTTTTGATTTACTAGCGTATCCGGGGCGTTAAAACCAACGGGGTTTGATAATGTTAGATGCGGCGAATAAATAATTTAATAAGATTGTTAATGTTTGTAGCAGTGTTAACTACCGCCAAATATTGGCATTTACGATAATTGTTTCGATGCTGACACCATACAAATATGACTATTTTTAGAATAATAATATCCTTGATTTAGATGTATTTTCTCCTTGAAGGAGCAGATCCTGAATCACGAATACACTGATGACGCGCATCTAGCCTCTACTGAACGAAAAATCAGATGTTAATAAAAATTCATACATATATATATATATATATCAAAATGAATGCCGACTACTATTATACGTTACTAGCGTATACGCAACCCGATTAAAAATTACAGCTCACGATATTGTTCGATAAAACACGTATGCCATATATCATTAAAAGTCACCAATAAAGAATAACTACAAATTTGAGGAGATGCTTGCAATCGAGACATTTACTATTTCTCATCTAAGGCTGAAAGCCTGATATGAATATATAGATGTACAATGTAAAATAGAGCTGTTATATAATAGAAAAAATGTACATTATGATAGAAAGCTGTAAGGTTTCAGTCAATTGTAAAAGATCAATTTACAATATCAGCCTCTAATAGAAGTGACAATGAAATTTATATTCTATCTTAGAAAACATCAAAGGAACCGTTTTAATGCTATAATAATAAATAAGGAATAAAACTATAGCTTAGTGTCTTGTTGACATTCACCACTCCCACTTCTGATTTTTCAGTTTTTTATTTCAATCAATTTGTTCATATAACTCAATCATTTTCATTTGTCAGAACATCACCTACCAAGTACGGTTAATCGACTGCGTGTATAATAATTTGTGACGCGTAAGACGTGTTAATGGATCATGCTTGAATATCATTAAAATGTCACTAAAATTTTTAAAAGACGCAGAAAATTGGAAATAGAGCATATTTGGTTTGGCCGGTGGTGAAACTCAATACTCGTTTCTTAACTTCTTATCATTCTTTCATAATTACAGTTATATAAATAAGACGATTATAAATATTGAGAACTGCAGACGTACTTCTCTTGATTTTCAAGCCGAGTTAATTAATATTCCTGAAGTTACGAAGCGACTCAAAGTAACATGTTGGACTCGCTCGAGTACATTCATTAAGCTCATATGTACTCATTACACTTGTAACATGCTTTTCGTTGTTCAATAAAAAGCAGTCTGAGAACTTTTAGGAAGATGTGTTATGACCACGAAACACTCATGTTTCAGCGTGCGATTGAATTCCAGGTATAACGCAGCTCGAACACTTATGTGCTGGCCCGCCCGTACCGCCGTAAATGGCGTTGTTTGATCCAGGGACATATTTATGAGTATTTCATAAACTGACATAAATTAACTGAACCTAACCCAATTAAATCTATCGAATTCATCTATCCTAACATTTAACTTTTCTAACCTGTCTTAACCTAACATAACTCACCCTAACTTAACCTACATACACGACCTAGCTAACCTAACCTGCCTAACCTAGCCAGTGCTAAAGTAAAATGACCAATCCCAACGTGTCCTGAACGCATCCAAACCAACTTCAACCATATCCATCCTAGCCAAACCTAACCTAGAGTAACGTAACACAGCCTAATTTAACTCAATTTGAACTACACATAGCCTTACTAAAACTTATTTGACCAATCTTGAAGTATGCTATCCTAATAAATCCAACTCTAACCTATCCTGACTTTCACCGTCCTGTCCAAACCAATCCTGATCTACCGTTTCTAACCTTGCCTAACCTAATCTACCTTAATCAAACGAAATAGCTGAATCGTGTATTGTTATACTATCCTAATCTTACATTTCAAAGGGAGTATATTCGTCTGTTTGAGGTAGAAAGACAGAAGGTAGAAGGCGGCTTCTCGAAGATGGAGGCATTCGATGTTCGATAAAACTCGTGAATTATTTACTCTTGCTTAATGAACTCCTAGAAGGCACCTCAGATCACTAATAACTCTGCGCCTGCTCACCACAGAACACTGTGTGCTCACGGGTAGAACGAAATTGAATCCTGTATTTGTGCTACGGACTCAATTTTATAATGTTCTCTAAGTGTGACGGACAGACTGGCTCGAATTATAGTGTGTGTGGATTGAGTTATTTTCCTTTTGTACCGGTGCATGTACAACAAAAAAGTATTCGCACCCAATGCTTAATGAGAAGAGCTTACAATTTGATCTTCAACTTTTAAATAAAAGCACGAGTATGAACAAACGAATAAAATTTACGTTTTCGTCTATGGAACAATGTGATGTAAAATTCTTATTAGGATAGAAATTCATGATGCTGAAATATACTGTAAGACATCAATTTAAATATTTTATTTAAACGGCAACGAAAAGGCTGTATATTGTCATTAGGTATCATGGTTACGAGCTGCTCTATATCTCTGAGAACAATGAACTAGGATATTTTTTCGACTGAACCGAAGACTCCTGATAAATTGATTGAATGTTCAAATCCTTATAAATTTTCCATAAATTTTTGGATTTAATTCTAATTTTTCAAAAACCACTGGTAGAACTTTGTAATCGTTTGAAACAAAATCGCACCTACTAATAAAATATCATCCAGAAAGTTCCTGTGATGAAAAAGTCTACTGGAGTGCCAAGATGACCGACTTTCTGGGGAGCACGATAGTGAAACTGCATTCAAGTGTCACAAGCCTTTTCCTGGTCTCGAGCTGGCTGATGGTGACGTGTTCCTACTACACCAGCGACCCAATACTCTGCGTGTCTCGGTACGACGGCTCAGTCATCACTGGGGAAATAGAAGACATGTGTTTGACGTATCCCTTCACAGAGTCATCTCTTCAGAAGGCAAAATACTTCGTTCTTCACTACAAGTGGATGCACTGGATTTTCTTGCTTTTGACAATTATTTACAAGCTTCCAGATTTTTTAAAAAGCAACTTGCTGCAGCAACCTGATTTGGAGGCCACACTCAAGAGCCTATCTTGTTTGCCCATTGATTTCGACCTGCACTCAACTCAGCTCAAGCGATCCATGTGGTACTGGTTGCAAAACTACGGGAAACATTCAAACTTGCTGGGAAAAAAACTTGCGGTTCATGTCGTCTGTCTTTTGAGTAATTGTTTTGCATTTTTTGTGATGAACCTTTCAATGCAGGGAAATTATTATCTAATGCTTGTCACCCACTGGCCCTTTTCAAGAGATTTTTGGAAATTCAGGGATCCTCTGAGCTCACTTTTCCCTCCTTTCTGTCAGTGTGAGATGACACCTAAAATGCAACTGTGGCTCGGCCGAACTGAGAGGGTTGGATGTCACTTGCCTCTCATGGAGGTTTACGAAAAGATCCTGTTGATGTTGTGGGCTTGGCAAGTTATCCTAGCACTCGTCACCTTCTTCGATTGCTTGGTATTACTAGCGGTCATTTTGACGCCCTCGCTGCGTTTGTCTATGCTGTGCTCAGGAGGTGAGCGCGAGTCATTTCTTATCCAGAAATTTGCGTCAGTCAAGTCAGGCGAGCTGTACGCGCTCAGGTTGTTCAAAGATATTTTAACGAAGGCCCAAATGCGGTGCCTTCTGTATGTCATTGCTAGAGAATTTTTTCATATCCAATAAATATATTCATGGCGTGCTTACCATTTTGTAATTATTTTACCACTTTTAAATCAAAGTTCTAACGTTTTACTAGCCCAACTTTTAAGGAAAAAATTTAAAACGCTGGTTTAAGTTATGCATTTGAATCTCAAAAGATGGCGTTTGCAAAATTATTGCAAAACTTTCTCTGCGGTGGATTCACTGTTCAATTCCACAGTTGAAAACAAACAGGATTAAGAACCAACTTCATTCAACAATATGTTTATGGCTAAATAAATGCTTTGGAATAAGCGTTTCTGTATAGGTACATAGACAAACTTGAAATATTCAATTAATTCTACAAAACGTGAAACGAGGATATTGAAAATTAAGCTTGACTTTTAAGAACTCATATGAGTCGGAGTGACCATGCATTATTTAAGTTTCATGTATATAATTATGCAGTTTAATTTCAGCTTTATTTGTATTTGCCATTCAATTAATGGGCTGCAGATGAAAGAAATAAAAAGAAAATTTTTCTTGATCTCTGGATTTTACAATTGCATTTATAGTTAGTTACAATAGTTATTTACCCCTTAGATGGATCCAACTAATGTCTTTATTAGACTTAGTACTCCCGGGAGGAAAATGTGAGGACCCGAGCTGAATGTTAGGGAGGCCTTTCTTTTGATGAAAATGAATAAGTTTTTGTTTCGCTTCGTACCATCTTTTTCGGTCTCCCTGCTGTCCAGTTTTTTAGAGCCTACTACTTCCTTCTTTCCAAATCTCCTTGTTTAATTTACTTACTTCTTACCTTGCTGTTTCCATGCGCATGAGGTTTTGAGGGGGGGGGGAAGACAACGTGTGCACAGATTCCCGTTACCTGAGCTCCATACAGAATGGTACCTTTTTCCTTCCTTTCTTTGGAACATCATTGTGGTAATTAAAGAGGCTCCAACCACGATATCTTACTTAATCTAAGCCAAAGAATTTTTAGCTCTATGCTTAAGAAGAGGAAATGAAGTGCAAGCTGATTACGTCGGAAAACCTCTGCATACCCCATCTTCTTCGTTCTCCTCATCACCAGATGAACCGGTTGCTGAGGCAAAATTAGCTGGCAAATCCGGGAATTGAACTCAGAATATAGTCATGCATGCTTTACCTCTTTGTCGCACGAAAAAACACAAATAAGTTCCAAAACTTTCAAATATTTCCGCATTAACATCAAAACTCATGATAGAATATAATCAAATCTTTAACAATATTTCAAAAATTAGTTGCACATGACATCACTTCTGACCGTAATTACTAGTACATGTTAATATTAGCATCGGAATTATTGCATCAAAATTATTTTACATATTTTATGTCTTAGTTTTCTCCGATTTACAAAAAAATTTACTGTGGCAGAGTTTTTTGCTTACTTTACTGCATATCTGTACATTCTTTGAAATCTTTTGTGAATAAAAGGGGCCTCATTCAACCCGTGTCTCACGGGTCTCATTCAACCCGTGTCTACACAATACCATGAAGAAGATTATTATACAATTTGCTGCTTTGTCCTTTCACTGCATAGGCCTTTGAACAAATGAGCACACAATAAGAATACAGGTCAACATTATCCATATTTAAAATTCAATTAACTGCCAACTTCTGAACGCCTATGTGCTAGAAAGATACGCGAGTATTGATGCGGCTGCAGACCAATTGAAACAATTTGTTTGCCACAAGCAATACAGCAGTAGATTGTTCCTAAAGTCTAGTACAATGGACACATTTGAGTATAGCGACTTGTGGGCCCGAATAAGTTCAGCGACTTCTAGGGCATCATATATTGGACGCTATTCTCAGGTAAACAATTATGTGTAACCTAGTTCACTTAACCTAGTTGCGCACTAGACCCAGCAGAATTAGGAACAGCAGAGGCGGGGCTTGGGAGCTGTGCGACAGCGCTGTCAGTGCAGCCTGCAGGAGGGATGATGCTCATAATCCTATGATTGGCTTCGCTCGGGGATCACAAAATGCCTTATTTATTATTCAAGTGCCTAAATGAAGCGATTAGGATCCCACCCCAGGACGGAGGCCAGTTCTTCAAACCAGCTTCATGGAGTCACAAACTGAAAGGAGGAAAAAATAGTTTGTATCCAATAAAGATGATATGAACAAGATAATAAACTCTGTAAGGTGAAATCACTTTTGACAATTTCCACGTACATTGACGTATGAGATTTGGCTTTCTTGACATCAGGGAGTAGAACTGAAAGTGTGTGTAACGGTAGATATTCCAAAATTTATTTTTGAGCAATCATAATAAAATGGCAGTGAGTTGACTGCCTAAAAAGAGCATTTTTTCAATCACACAACAAATGTAAAAGATTTTTCATTTAAATGTTTGACAATAATATAGGGAAAAATGGAGAAACTATGATATTTAAATGGCAAATGCAAGTAAAGTAATTTGATTAGAAATTTTGCAGAAACTTTTTGGTGTAAATGTATAATTTACATATGTATACATGTATAAATATGTGTATATACGTACATTTATACATTTCAAGAAGACTAACTATACACTTAAGTTCTGGAGCCCGAAAAATCATGAAAAAGAAGAACATTACGAATTCTAACTCGGGAGCATCTTGTGCAAATAAAAAAATACTGCGTCACGAAACGTACAACAGCGGCCTGCAAATCCTCAAAGCAATATTAATTCAACGAGAGAAGCCGTCCATCAACAATCAGAACACCGAAATCCATCGTATCCTCAAACTTTTTAAAACCTCTGTACTTCCGAAGGCATCGGCCCTCGGAGTCTGCCTGCACACAGCATCTTCTGTCCCTCACTCAGCAGCCAGCGACGGATGAAGAAGCAAGTAACTACAGCCGCACCATATCTGAATATTCTGTTTGACACTGGCGAACGAGAGCAAAAACGCGTCGCAGCAATTTCTAAATTTGACGATTTGTAACGTTGAGAAATTGAATAAAAGACTTGTGAATTCAAATAACGGCCTTATTTTTAACCAAACTTGCATAAATGAAGGACTGTTTCCCATATATACTAATTTATATACATGTACATAGATTTCTGACAAGCATTAAATTACAAGTTTTTTAATTAAATATCTTAATATAAAGTTTTGTAATTAAAAATCTTAATATAAAGTTTTTTAAATAATAAACATCTCATTAAACATAGATGGGTGCTATGACAACCTACGTTAATGCTTGTACAAAAAACTGAGAGAAAATAATTCAAATGTTTCCTATAGCAAGTTATTTATGAACTCACTGTACATTGATGTACGAGCTTCGACTTTTGTGACATCAGGAAATAGTGTTGAACGTGATTGTAGATTATTCAAGTACAGAATAGTCAAATAGAGTTAAATTACGAGAAATTCATAAATTATCTTCTCATGCAAACAAAACAAATTAGAACTAAGTTGAGCGCCTCAAAGAACTGCTTTAAACCACACGACAAATTTATATTTCTCTTATAAATAGATGAGAATAATAAAAGGAAATAACGTGTAAGGTAACGTTGCAAGTTGAGAGTGATCAGAGAAGCAACGGTATTTATAGTTCAAATGCAAGTCGCTAGATTAGTACATTTTATATGTACATAGAGATATATACACACACACGCAAATATTTGTGAACATACACGCACACAACACACAAAAACGTACAAATGCATTTTCGTAAATAATAGCATACGAGCAATCATGTTACGTACGCATACTATAAAAATGTAGTATAATATGCTATAATGTATGGCTGAGCTGTGAGCAAAGGAGACTCCTAACTACTTTTTCAGTATGTACTGCAGCTTACAATTATTGTTGAAACTCAAGATAACGTGCTATTTTGATTTTGAAATTGTTCAATGTTTGAGGGATTTTGATACTCTGGGAAAGTTTGTTCCACAGTAAAGCGATTGAAATTGACAGAGACTTCTGCCCAATGTCAGATGAACGGTTGTTGACCAAGGCGTTATCGTTTCTGTTCGGCTTTAGATTGGTGACGGTGGGGGGATGGAATAGCAATATCTTAGCATTGCTGTGAGGAAGATATAAAGTGGAAAATACGTATTGAGCTTTGTGCATAGTGAATCTTTTTTGAATAGGAGGCCAGCCGAGCCTATTAAGGAGAGGGGTTACGTGATAGCTCCTTTTGAATTTACCACTGCATCCCACCTTGGCTGCGAAATTCATGCATTTTTATAAATCTCTCTGAAAATATTAAGGTATATCTCCCCATACCAGGCTGCAATAGTCAATGCACGATAACACTAAAGATTGAATGGCAAATAATCTTGATTTTTGTCGAGCATACTTTTCATACGATGAAAAAACATCGAAGCTCCGTAAATTTTGTTGCAAGTTTTCTCAACGTGAGATTTGAAGAACATATTGATATCGAACCAAATACCTAGAATTTTAACTTTTCTGATGCCTAATTTCATCATAATCTCCTGAAGAGTAAGATTTGTTTTTTTTTTTATCGCGACTTTTAGATCAGAAAATGGTGCATTGAGCTTTGCTCACATTTAGTTTGAGACCATTTTGGTTGTACCATGATTTCAGGCTAATCAATAGCTAGGGTTTCAGCTTTAAGTTGCGTCTGCGGCATTTCTGATACAGAACTTGTTATTGCAATTTGAATTTCATCTGCATGTACGGAGATTCGTGTGTTAAAATGCATAGGAGGAAAATCGCTAATAAAAAGTACATATAAGAGGGGATGCTTCTTGTGGTAATATTAAGGTGGCTATTGGTTATAATATTAGCCTTATTCTGAAGGTTACTCAATAAAATCTAAAATTTATTCAGGTCATGTCATCTTTTAACAATTTGTTACCAGAATAAATTTGCAGCTTAATCAAGTTGTCTCGCCTCCCGCTTTTTGGCGGCGAGAAACTTCCAGAACTAACTGGCACAGAACATAGTCTTTTGC
>JACJUY010013637.1:0-19326 GCA_014220935.1 Platorchestia sp. MABIK | reverse complement strand
TTTTTTTTTTTTTTTTTGTGTGTGTGTGAGTAGTGAGGAGGGAATTGCAGGCCGTTACAAAGGCCCCAACACTGTCGGCCCTCAATTTCAAGTTCAAGTTCAAGGGATTAAGTGGAAGCTTAGCATGACACGAAAGACTACGCTTAACTGGTATATGCATAAGGAAGTACCTAAGTGTGAGATGTTCTATGATGGTAGTTTTGGAATTCAACTCTTGTTTGCTGTGAGGTGTAAGTCATTGGGTGTGAATAGACGTACATGGAGGTGGAATGAGAATAACAATAGATTATGTCAGCAGTGTGATAGTGGAGTGGAGGAGACAATTGAGCATTTTGTGCTGGAATGTAGTAAGTATTAGCAACAGAGAGAGAGTTTCATGAATGTGGTGTTTGAGCAGTGCGGAGCAAATGAGTGGTGTGCCAGATGTGCTGAAGATGATTGTGGTATGAGCTGTATTGTTGGATTGGACCAGGAGTGTAATTTGAGTATCATTGAAGCTGTGAAAGTTATTCTTGTACTAGCTTGGAGTAAAAGACAGTGACTGGTATGAGCCAGTCATGTAAAGTGGGCTGTAATGACCCACCATGCCTGGGGATGGTGTCCTGACGTACTGGTTATCCCAGTGATGCCATCTAATGGCAGTTTGTGACAAGGATTAGTGGATCCTGAGTAGTTCAGTAGACAAGTCTGGTACACAGGCGCTGAACTCTTTGTGTGAAGAGTGTGAGTATTGTGGAGGAAATTGTAGGCTGTTACAAAGGCCATGACGCCGTTGGCCCTCATCTTCAAGTTCAAGTTGTGACACGGCGGTCAAACTTTCTATTGTTTGTTTGGTAAATGTGAAGTAGAGGACAATAATAAATTTTCCACTTTTTGCTGCCTAAACATAGTTAATTAGATAGAAATAAACAATTTTTCTTCTATGCACTTTCGAGGGCAAAAGAGTATTCCACGAGTTATAGTGGTAAATTAGTTACCGCAACTCTAGTGTTTGAAGCGGGAAGTAATTCATCAAGTGCGTCAGATTGGATCACTACGATGGACTCTCCCATCCGAAGCGCTTGAATGATCAAGCGCATTTCCGCCATCTAAGACAAAAGTTAACATACCGCTATAACTCATCATTTTTGGGTGATAATTTCTATTGTGTTATTAGCTAAAAGATTCTCTAAGTGGGTTCAGGCTTTGCGGGGTTGACAATTAACAAATTACAAAGTACCCAAATGTACTCTTAACAGCTCCAATCGCGCAACAACTAAACCTACCGCTCTAACTTGTAAAATACTCATTTGCTGCAAAAAGTGTATAGAAGAAAAGCAGTTTATTTTGATGTTATTACCGTGATTCAAGCAACAAAAATTAAAAAATGATTTGTAGGTGTTTATTTGAGCGCATTCGTCAAATTAACATACCGCTGTATCTCATTAAATACTCATTTCTCCTAAAAAGTGCATAGAAGAAAAGTTGTTTATTTAGATCTAATTAACTATGTTTAGGCAGCGAAAATTAGAAAATCGATTATTGTCCTCCCCACAAATACAGTCTGTTAAAATGTTTTATAGGTTTTGTTTTAATATTGTCTTTTCTTTGTCTTTTTTAATGTCAATATTTCATTTGTTGGTTTATTCAGAAAATTAGAGTTCAAAAAAAGTTTATAATACTTTGACTTATTGTTTTTCAGAACACTGAGGATGAATTTTTATGATCCAAAACATTTTTATTTTATCATGATTTTCTTAGCTACTTTGGTTTTCCTTTTTATCCTGACCTATTGATGCTTTGAAAATTTTTCTTGTACTTGCATTGAGTGAGACAGTGACTGGAATGAGCCAGTCAAATGAAGTAAGTTGTAGTGACCCAATATGCTAGAGATGATGTTTTGACGCACATATTATCCCAGTGATGCCGTCCAGTGGCAGCTTGTGACAAGGATTGGTGGATCCTGAGTAGTTTAGTGGGCAAGTCTGGTACACAGGCACTGAGCTCTTGATGTGAATATTGCGAGTATTGTGGAGGAAATTGTAGGCCGTTTCAAAGGCCCTCAACGCTGTTGTCCCTCAAGTTCAAGTTTACTTTTCAATTACATTCCATCGTGTATTTCAATCATTTTCTCCTTTACCTGTGTTCAGCTCATAGTGTATGGCAGTTTGTTTGCAATTACTAGTGTTCAAACATCTATAGTAATGTAGAATGTTTCCTATTGCCTTGTCATATTTTTAAAATCTCAATTTATATTTGCTAATTTACAGCTGATGATGCGTCAAGGCCTGAAACGTTTGTTTTAGTATTGACCACATGCAATGTTCATTATAAAATAAAGCAAAAATTTTAGTATTGACCACATGCAATGTTCATCATAAAATAAAAATTTTACTATTGACCATATACAATCTTCATTTTATTATGGTTGCTATGGCTTCCTAATGATTTTTATGGTTTTTATCTTCATCATCTAATACTATGGAAAAGCATGCGCCCTAGTCAGATCACATATGAGTTTTATAAATGTGGAGGAGAGAGTGTAGTTAATATATTGATGTAGTTCTGTTGCATAAGGGTGGGCATAAGAGTATGAAAGAACTGAAAAATTACAAACCAATGGCCCTGGCTGACGTGGAATGTAAGATTCTTTGTGATTTTTGAATGATGAAATGAAACATTTAGTTCAAGAACTAGGAGTCCTGGGTGAAGAACAAAACAATTTCAGACAAGATAGACGTGAGGGTAATCTGGGTTTTGTTTACCACCGGACACTTATTTATTTTCCAATTTATGTTGTATGTATAATGTTGGATCAAAATAAACAACTTTTCTTTTATACACTTTCCATTGTAAATCGGTACTTAATTAGTTACAGCGGTGTTTTTATTTTAAATTTTCATGGCTGGAATGAACGTTACATTGTGTAAGTTAGCTTGGTTATCTTATGTGTAACGCATTGACTACAAAGTGGTACATATGTGTACCACTAGGTAAATTGCTATTTTATGTACCAGAATATGCAAATAACATTTCAGCTACTTTGCTACCTTTTCTGAAATAAATATTAGAGTAAAAGGTAACACATTATGGTTCAAGTGTATTCTTTACACTTTTCAAAAAGGTTAAAAATGCATTAGAGGAGAAAAGCTGGTTTTTCAAAACAACTTTTTCTAGCCTAACAAAACTGATCGTAAGCAACCGTACAATTGGAGTCAACGTGTTAAACAATTGTACTAACCTGGAAATGCAATTGCTTTATCATTCTTTTCTATAAATAATACTCCAATTGTTCTAAAGTAATTTGATTGCGCGAATGATGAAAACACATCAGGGCAGCCATTACGTCACTCGCTGCACCGCAGCCATGATGTCACTTGTGGCATTTAAATTATTTGCAGTTTTATATTGCTATAACTTGTAAAATACTGATTCACGACGGAAAGTGCATAGAAGAAAAGTTATTTATTTTGATCTAATCTCCATTTTACAAGAAACAAATATTTGAAAATCGATTAGTGTCCTGTCGTAAACATTTACCGATAATCTGTTTGTAGTGAGTGAAATAATTGAGCAAATGGGGAAGGATGATAAGGAAATATAACTAGCATTCCTGGATAGTAAAAAGGCATATGACAAAATGGATTGGGTTAGGCTGTTTGAAATTTTGAGAAAAGTTGAATTTAGGGAAGAGATAGTAAATATTGTATAAAGTGTTTATAAAAACACAAGTGCCATCTACAGGTTAGGAAATTTGTAAACAGTGCAAGTGAGAAGTAAGACAGAGCTGTACTCTATCTCCCCTGTTGTTTGGATTGTACACAGAAGAATTAGCATTTCAACTGAGAATGAGTGGCTTAGGACTGAAAGGTAAAAGGAGAAACTGAGTTGTTTTATGATGTGGTTGTGGTTAGTGAATGTGGACATGAACTACAAAGGATGCTTGACATTGTAAATGGATATAGTACAGATTTCAAGATGAACTTTGGTGCCAATAAAAGTAAGGTTATGGTTATAAATAGTGATGAGACTGATAGAGACAGACTGGAATATTGGAGAAATCAGAATAGGTAGAACAAAGGAATAGAAATATCTAGGTTATATGATAAGTGAAGATGGATGCATTAGAACTAAGGGTGAGAAAGTAACGAAAGCATTGCAGTGGAGTGGATGGTTAAGTAGTGTGACCAGATACAGAGCAAACAAGTATGAATGTATGAGAGGAATTTGGAAGCATGTTGCTGTACCTAGTGTCATGTATAGTATGAATGCTCTTTCCTTGAATGAAAGTGACCTTGAGAAGCTGAATGTGATACAAAATAAGGTAGGACGTCTAGCATTGGGTGCTCCAAAATGGACAGGTGGGTATAGCAAATTTTTGAATGGAATTTGAGTGTGAGCTATTGGGAGAAAGTATGTTAGGGGTCATGCAAGGAAACTAAGTATGCAAAAAATTATTTGTGTTAGAATTGGGAGATTTGTAGATGACTGGCTTTTGATGAATGTTGGGGCTGTAGGACCAGAGTGGGACTGCCAGATGGGGAAAAAGTTGATAGAGAGGCAAACAAAAGAGTAAGGGTTGAAAAAGTGGGCGCTTAGCATGACGCGAAAGCCTACACTAATCTAGTATATGTGAAAGGAAGTGCCTAAGTGTGAGATGTTCTATGATGTCTGGGTAGCCAGCTCTTGTTTGCTGTGAGCTGGACGGCATTGAGTGTGAATAGGCACACATGTAGGTGGAATGAGAATAATAATAGATTATGTCAGTAGTGTGAGAGGGGTGTGGAGGAAACAATTAAACATTTTATGCTGGAATGTAGTATGTATGAGCAAGAGAGGGAGAGTTTCATGAATGTGGTGTTTGAGCAGTATGGAGAGAATGAGTGGTATACCAGATGTGCTGAAGATGATTGTGGTATGAGCTGTATTGCAGGATTGGATCAGGAGTGTAATTTGACTATATTCGATGCCATTAAAATTTTTATTTTACGTGCCTGGAGTAAGAGGCAGTGACTGGTGAACTTGAACTTGAAGATGAGGGCCAACAGCGTCGCGGCCTCTGTAACGGCCTACAATTCCCTCCACAATGCTCACACTATTCACACAAAGTGTTCAGTGCCAGTGTACCAGACTTGTCTACTAAACTACTCAGAATCCACTAATCTTTGTTGCAAACTGCAATAAGACGGCATCACTGGGATAACCAGTAAGTCAAGACACCATCCCCAGGCATGGTGGGTCATTACAGCCCACTTTACATGACTGGCTCATACCAGTCACTGTTTTTTACTCCAGGCACGAACAAGAAAAACTTTCATAGCTTCAACGATACTCAAATTACATTCCTGATCTTATCCAACAATACAGCGCATACCACAATCAAATTCAGCACATCTGGCATACCACTCATTCTCTCCATACTGCTCAAACACCACATTCACTAAACTCTCTCTCTCTTGCTCATACTTAATACATTCTAGCACAAAATGCTCAATTTTTTCCTCCACTCCACTATTACACTGTCGACATAATCTAATATTATTCTCATCCCACCTCCATGTGCGTCTATTCACACTCAATGACTTGCACCTCACAGCAAACAAGAGTTGACTTCCAAAACTACCATCATAGAACATCTCACACTTAGGGACATCCTTTTGCATATACTAGTTAAGTGTAGTCTTTTGTGTCATGCTAAGCTTCCACTTATTCAATCCATACTCTTTTGTTCGCCTCTCAATCTGTTTTTTCCACCTCTTACGGTCCCACTCCGGTCCCTCGCCTCCATCATTCACTAAAAGCCAGTCATCCACAGATCTGCCAATTCGAACACAAATTATCTTTTGCGTACTTAATTTCCTCGCATGCCCCCAACATACTTTCTCCCAATAGCTTTCACTCAGATTCCATTAAAAAATTTGCTTTACCCACCTGCTATTCTGCATTCTCTCAATTCTTACCTCATAATTTTGCACAGCTTTCATCATTCTTTCTGAAAATAGGCTCCACCCTAGGTCACCTTTAGGCTTCTGTAGCTGTCCATTTTGGAGAACCCAATGCTAAAGGTCCTACCTTATTTTGTATCACATCCATCTTTTCACGATCACTTCCATTCCAGGCAAGAGCACTCGTACCATACATGACACTAGGTACAGCAACATACTTCCACATTCCTCTCACACATTCATACATGCTTGCTCTGTATCTGGCCACACTACTTAACCATCCACTCCACTGCATAGCTTATGCCACTTTCTTCCTCCTTAGTTATAGTGCATCCATCTTATCTTCAACCTAGATATTTCTATTCAT
The DNA here is from genome assembly GCA_014220935.1 of Platorchestia sp. MABIK. Taxonomy (NCBI): domain Eukaryota; kingdom Metazoa; phylum Arthropoda; class Malacostraca; order Amphipoda; family Talitridae; genus Platorchestia; species Platorchestia sp. MABIK. The sequence goes on along the minus strand of JACJUY010013637.1, from coordinate 13,035 downwards.
TTGTTCTACCTATTCTTAATCTCCAATTTCACAGTCTGTTTATGTCTGTCTCATTCCTCTTTATAACCATTACCTTGCTTTTCCTAACAACAAAAATGATAGCCTAATAAAGTGGAAACTGGATAAAATATTTTTGGAGGGAACTATAGGTGAATAACTTAGGAGATTTAAAACAAAGCGTGGACAATAAAACTGATGTGATGCACTATGTAAATATAAGTTAGATTGGTTGTGATAGACTCCAATTGACCACTCAAAATGGTTTGGATGTTTTTTTTTGTCCTTTTTATGTAAATTTATTTTAAAAATTAAGAATGGCCCTATCTTTTACTAATAAAGTCATACCTTATCTTACAGAACTATTTTATTCCAGGAGTGGTTTTGTAAGATAATTATTTCATGAGAAGAGTTGCATTTTACATGTAAAACACCTGATTTGTTCTAAGGCCCCAATACTTCCCCCTAAACCCTTTAAAAATGATAAAAGAATACTAGTTCTGTTTATAACATATGTTAGAAGTAAAAGAACAATTATTTATTAAACTATTAAAGTGAATAAGACATACAAATCATCTACTATTTACTTTGTTGAACCAATTTCAGTACAAAATACAGGATGTTGCTAGTGTACTTATGTTTTGGGTGATTCAGGTGGCTGCAGAGCCAAGTGCATATTATTTTAATTTTTAAGAAGTTGTGTTTTGTTGCTTGAATTTTTTTTTACATTCAGAGGCAAAAATTTTATGTACAGGCATTCTGTAAATTAGATTATTTGTTGGTGGGGTCTTTTGTAAGGTGAAGTATGAGGGTACTTATATGTGATTAATTATTATACAATAGTTATTTATTAACATTCATGTGTGCTACACTTTCACTCCAGCCTCTTGAGTACATGGGTACCATTGTTCAAATAAAAGCTATTTTAATTGACCAACTTGTAATCTTTCTTTTATATTCATAATCTATATATGTCTTATAAATCAACTTGCGTATTGGTTGACAATACAAGTGCAACTAAGTTTTTTGTTTTGAAAGTTATTATTTCTTCTTATTTCTGTTGTTGTTTGAGCTATTAGTCTAAGGGATACAGGGATATTTAATTTTTGTTTCAATGTTCAGGTAAAATTCATCTTGATATGCCCTTCAGTCTTTATGAAAATTTTCTTGCAGAAATACCTATTTTAAAGGACTAGAGACTTTTGAGAAAACTTGTGTGTCCTAGCTATACAGTACATGGAAATGCCTTTTGAACAGAAGGGAGATTAGTTTTCAATTTATTGAGGAAGATTAGCATTATAAAATATTTTCACTTTCACTTGTGCCAGGATAATGAATCCTCTCACGTGAGTCTTATTTTTATGGTTGTAAATGACCATAAAAGCTTTTGCATGAAAAATACATTTGTTTTAACAAGTTTCATTGGTGATATTTTCATGTTTCATTTATGCTCATTCTTATATATTGTAACTTTAATAATTGATTCAACATTTTATATACTCTCTGTAGAAAATTTATAGCATCTGTGTTAACTCTTTTGAAAGATTGAATTTTGAGTATGTTTGTCAAGTAGCCAAGATGTCACTCTTTCTGTAGAGATCAAAAGCAATTATGTATCAAAGGCTCATCCTCTGCATTTTAGTATTTCTGTAAATTTTAAAAGAAACACCTGTTTTAAATAACATGCAATCTGCTTTTTCTCTGCAACTATTGTTATATTGATACTAAATATTTTTTATTTTTTAATTAGTCAGTAATATTTTTTGTGTTTTTTTTCTGTTTTTCTTGGAGCATGATTGAAATAATTTGGTTTAATTTTGACATTTGACTAGTTATTTTCTGTTCTTGTTTTCAGAGATGATAATTACCCAGGTAGTCAAAATATTTGAATGATTTGTATTCATTGACATTCTTCAATATGACAACAATTTCATGAAAGACATTTCATGTTTATAACTTTGGTGGGCTAGATATGTTGACGTTGCTCTGATGCAGAGAATTTATGGCTTTTTTAGGGAATTGGAAGATTCTTTCACCAAGTTGCTAAAACAAAATTGGACTTGAATTTTTTAAAATTGTGTAAAATCTACAAGATGATATCCAAGTTCTTGGATTTTAAACTCCACAAGAAGTCTTTTTGGTTAATCAAAATTTAGGGATGTTCTATGAATTTGGGCCAGCTTTGTTAGATTGGTGAAGTCACTTTCGTCAGTCACTTTCTTGTTACTGAAGTTATTAATGTGAAGAAAAGAACTAAAAATCAAGGAAGGAAGATGTTCAGCCAACTTCCTCTCTTGATTTACAGTTCTCTCAAATTTTACTGATATGTACAACTTTCAGTTTAAAACATAGGACTTTACGGTTTTCTAAAATTTTACAAATGGATAAATTAAAATTTATTCTCTACCATTTTTCTTCTATTCTTTGGTTGTCCATGTTGGTATGAAAATTTTGTTTTATGCTGTCTTTCTGAAAGTTCGTAAAATCTACAATTGAGGCTTCTGTATCAGTTTGTGAACAGGTGACTGGGATTAAGTTTTAGTGATTATTTACTGTTCAATAATTCTTTGACAGATAATAAGTAGCTTGTGACAGTCAGTGAGCCTATTATGATTATTTTTGTTCGATGATTTAATGACAAGAAACACAAAAAGAAAATAACTCGTTAAATTTATGGGGATTTTTCCTTTTCATTGCTTTGTGATGGTAATGACAGTAGCATTTGAAAGGTATTTCTATTTTGGCATTCCTGTTTTGGAGAATATGTGTATGTAGTGTAGAAGTTAAAAAAATTTATTAGTTGGCCAATTTTTTGTCTCAAAATTTTATGGATTTCTTAAATTGTATACAATGTGTTTGAAATTAGTGATTTATGCTTTATTCTCTCATGTTAGATATTTGGGCTGTGTATTGATTTATTTTTCAAAAAATAAAAAAATATACCCATTCTATTTAATATGTTGTGTAATTATTTATCAACATTCAGGTGTGCTACACTTTTACTCCAGCCTCTTGGGTGCCATTGTTTAAATAAAAGCAAGTTTAATGTATGGGATCTTGTAATTCTTGTTTTTCATTCATTTCTTCTTATTTTGGGATATTTTATTGATAGTTGATGGAAATAAGTCCTTCTAATTGACAACAATTGGGATGTTTACAGAAATGTGCGCAACATCCAGAACTTGAACAGGCGCGAGTTGGAGCGCGGAGTGCCTTTTGAGCAGTCGTGGCACCAGCAGTATAAGGAGAGTGCCTGGATTTTTGTTGGTGGATTGGACTACGACCTCACAGAGGGTGACCTCATCTGTCTCTTTTCTCAATATGGAGAGCTTGCCAACATCAATTTGGTGCGTCCTGTTTTTCATGTTTCTCTTCATTATTGAATTATTTTGGTCATTTCTTTTGAAATATTTGCTTTATTATGGCGTACTCCAACCCCTCAGGGTGACAACTATTGTATCTATGGGCAGTAGCACTGCCAGGGGGAAATGTGTGAGGGTCGGAGCTGAGAGTTAGGTAGGCCTTCTTTTTGTTGAAATAAAATGCTTTTATTATGTGAAGGACCATCTATTTTTTGGTTCACTGCTGTCCTGTTTTTCAGCACCTACTACTTTCTTCTATGACTTGGATCTTGTTTCATAATCTTCTTTCTCCACTTACTGCTTCTATGCCCTTTCTGCATAGATTCTACATTCCCTTAACTCCATACTAAATATTGCCTTCCTTCTTCCTCTCTTTGGATCAAATTTGTGGTGGATAGGGAGGCTTAAACTAACTAATAATCTAATCTATGGTATTTTCCAATAACTTTCACGGTCAAATAGTTGTGTAGTAAGGAGTTAAGACAAACATTTCATGTTTCTACCACAGGTAGAAATAATAGTATTTCAGATTGCATCTATGTAGCCAAGATTTTATTGCAAATTTTTAAATTGAAGTATCTTGTAACCTCATAAAACTTGGAGGAATGTGATGAAGGTATGGAAGTGCTTGTGATAAGCTGGGTTCTTACCTGTGCACATCACCAGAGAATTTTTAATGTTTCTTAGGTCAAGTAATTCATGCACATTTACCCAAGAAATTTTTTCATTTCATGCATGTACTATCTCATTGTTGCTAGAATGTAAAAATCTAGTAATGAGTTGAAAAAATTAAAAATAAATAGAAAAATTCCAGATTTGGAAATGAATTTCCTGGTGCCCTTGTCTAATAGCTGAAGATTTCAGCCAAGGATGATGCAGTAATTTCCTGGTGCTATATTCGGATGCCTGGAGATATTTGGCAAGGATGATGCAGTAATTTCCTGGTGCTCTTTTCTGATGCCTGTAGATATTTGGCAAGGATGATGCAGTAATTTCCTGATGCTCTTTTCTGATGCCTGGAGACATTTGGCAAGGATGATGCAGTAATTTCCTGATGCTCTTTTCTGATTCCTGGAGTGTTGGCTGAGGATGAGGCTGTAGTCATTTATGCAAATGCTAGCAACAGTTGTGAGTTGCCAATTGTCTAGGATTTAATGTTTCTGAGATGTTATCAGCTTGGATAAACAATTTTTTTTGTTTATTGAGAAAGAACCATTGTGTTAGTTGCTCCTGATATAAACAGAGGGTTTGGAGAAAACAATTCATTTCAAAGCATATGGAATAAGTCAGTTCAAGTTTGTTTATGAATATAGTTAATTTCAGATTACATCTTATGAAAAATGTGTACACCATTTTATGTGATAAATCAGTATTTGTGAAAATCAATATCAGAAGAATCACTATAAAAAGAGCCGCGTCCGTCTGTCCCCCTCTTCTAATTGATAGCTTTGATAGTAACAAGAATAAAGCTTAAGAAATATAAGAAATTATTATATTGCATTATTTTTCTGTGGCGATTCAATTCCCTTTCACTTTCATTATGGAATCCAGAATATGCAATCGCCTTGTTTTTACAAATAGAAATTTTCTTTGGAGCTTTCTCTGTTGAAATTCATCATGTTGCTTTGAAAATTTTTTTAATAATGTGAAAAGATGTTTTAATTAATTTGACCAGTAACCTGGCTGCCACTTAGTATAAGGCCCAAGATTTTGGAACTTGAGTTATTGTTTTTAAAATTGTGATTTTCTTGAAAAACTTCGAAGAGATAATAGACGACATTTCAGAACAAAATTCCGGCAAAAGAGGCCACCATGGATAGAAATGTGTCCAACCGCAAGAGAGAAGTAGCATGACTTTGACAGCAAGAAAAACGTCGAAGACGATCGGATGAACAACGCAAAATGGCAAGACAAAGCTTTGATGCTGCTCACCAACGAGAAGCTAGAGCTTAATTGACTCTTGACCAGCGTTTGAATTATCATTAAAAAAATTTGAAATTTGATAATTGGCAGATTTCAAATGACCTATATTTAACACATCAATTAGTTAGATTGGATAGACAGTAGAATTGAAATTCATGAGCATTGCACTAGTAAGTATAATTTAAACAATTTTAAACAATTTAAACAATTTGTTTATCACAGGCAATTCAGATGTAGATTATTTCTTACGTCTAGTACAATATTCAAATTTGAGTTCAGCTGCCTGTGGGCCCAAATAAGTTCAGTGACTTCTAGGGCATCCTACCACCAATGCTATTCTAAGGAGTACAGTTACATTTAACGTAATTCACTTGATATAGTTGCGCCCTAGACTGACCAAAGAATTATTCATTTGAGATTTAATACTTAATGTTACAAAACAGTTTATACGGGCTAGATGTTAACAATATGTTCCAAAAAGCCAACATAACATAATCTATTATTATTGTGAGAAGGCTGTATTCACATTGAGCAACTTAGCAGAAATGAGATAGTAATGTTACTAGATAGGTTACTTTCCATCATATTCAGCTTGTTATTGTTTTTTGAACATATTACAATGTAACTCAACTTTTAATTCTCATTGAACTTTTATTGTCTTCTAAATGTTATTGTTTCTTTCAGCATGTTTATATCTTACTGAACTAATTTTGTCTGATAGGACTAATTATTTTGTTATTAGACTTTTTCATCCCCATGGGAGACTGTTGAGTTACTTCAGCTATGGATAGGCCTTTGAGACTTCTATCTTTTTGGGCCATTGTGCTTCTTTAGTTTTCATGCCTTTTTTGCTATCTCATTGTTTTTCCTTTTTCTTCTTTCTTAGCTTGTTATTTCTATGTGCAGGGTATCCTGTGTGGGAGCACTTTTTCTACAATTTTTTGTATAATGATCCCTTGTTTTTGTTCTCGTGTGATTGCCTTTGTTATGGCTTAGATATAAACTAGTTATTATAATGAGGATTTTGGGATGCAACACATTTCCATAAATCAGGCCTCTTACTGTCTCTGTAATGCTGCACACTTTGGGATGCAACACATTTTCATAAATTAGGCCTCTTACTGTCTCTGTAATGCTGCACGTTTTGGGATGCAACATATTTTCATAAATTAGGCCTCTTACTGTCTCTGTAATGCTGCACATTTTGGGATGCAACACATTTTCATAAATTAGGCCTCTTCCTGTCTTTGTAATGCTGCACATTCAAAAAATCTATCATCTGACTGGTTGTGCAGTATGTTCATCTGAACAAATTTGTCTTGGTTGTGGTTTGGCAGTGGTGCACAAATTTTTCAAAGAGATCAAACAAGTGTTGCAGAAACAAATCTGTCTTGTTACTAGTTTGTAGTGTAGTTGAGATCTCCTTCATGGTCCAATGGAGATGAGTACAGGACAAGTTATGAGGCATTCTACTTTTATTCTTTGCAATTATTTGCTAATAATGATTAGTTTTCTGTGGTAGTTGACGATTGATGATTGATTTACTTTTCAAGTTTCAGCCAAACTAAAAAAAAGTCTTTGTTAGGTTTTTCATACATGTTCTATAGTTCTATAGTCTGGGCTTCTATCCTTTGAGCAGGCATAGGAGAGGCAATAGGTTTGTGTTAGTTTGGCCATCTCATGTTGTGGAGCTAGTGACCCCAGCACAGACATGTTTTCATCTCATGTTGTGGAGCTAGTGACCCCAGCACAGACATGTTTTCATCTCATGTTGTGGAGCTAGTGACCCCAGCACAGACATGTTTTTGGAGCTTTTATCTTCTGCACCTCCTACTTTGTCTCTTTCACTTCCCATTCCATGTTTGCTTTTTTTCCCTCTCTCCCTTTCTAATATTGTATTTCTATGCGCTGGTATTTCCCGTAGGAACACACCTTGTGTTTAGATTATACATTTTCTACAGTCCACACTGAATGCTTCCTTATTTTTCCTCCGTGAAAGCATTTTTTACAACAAAAATGGAGCTTCAAACTAACTACTACTACTTTCACAATCACTAATACCAATACTACTACTACCACCATCACTACTACTACTGATCAGAGTTGTTGTTGTTGCAGGTACGAGATAAGAAAACTGGGAAGAGCAAAGGCTTTGCATTTATTTGTTATGAGAACCAATTGTCAACTGTGTTGTCTGTGGACAACCTCAACAGCATCAAGGTGAGGAGACCCAGACATTACAGAGTATGTTATTGCTTGACGTCTGTGTCAGGCCACTCAAATTGTCAACTGTGTTGTCTGTGGACAACCTCAACAGCATCAAGGTGAGGAGACCCAGGCAGCACAGAGTATGTTATTGCTTGATGTCTGTGTCAGGCCACTCAAATCATTGCTTTCTTTAATGGTGTAAAATTCGCGGCAAATTTGAATGGACTGTCAAATATCGCGCAAACAAAGAAGTAAAATCAAGCATTTTGGTGGTGTGATATGAATATTTAATGAAGTGAAAGATGTTTGTGTACCTTCATTAGATGCGGTAGGTAAGATTAAAGAAACAGCTCAGCTTATTTCAGTGTATGAATCCTAGTTTACCACAATAAATTCTTTTAATGACTTTTGGAAATAATTTGGAATACTAAATGCAGATACAGGTGGTAGAACATTGGAACCACCAGGATTGTGCTTGTCATCAAAATTTTCTGAATCTAATAAATGTTTAGAGAGCAGTCAGTGCTGCCCTCAGGAATGGCTTGAGGTATAACCTCCAATGGGTGGTGGGTGCTACAGTCCCTGTCAGGTGAAACCTGAATTTTTCTTCATTAATTATATTTTCATGGAAAATAAGATTAGGTCATTACACAGTTCGTGGATGGACCACTGGACCATGCAAAAGTAAGTTAAAATTGATTGCTGCACATAGGATACCACAGCCGTCAGTTGAGTGCACAACTAAAGCTTTTCTGATAGTCTCCATTTCTTATCAGGTTGTATTTCGAATGCATTCTTATTGTATTGAGATTTAGCAGATGGATCCTGTATAAAATACTAGTGTTTTCAATTTGTATGAAAATAAGCGTATGTCTCTAGATCTCCATAGTCGGGAGTTGCGAATGTATTTCTTGAATTGGGCAGTTTGTCTTCCTGAGAGCTTGGTTAAGAGGGAGAAGAGCAGTTCTGGCTGTCAATTTTCTCTACAACTTTCTGCTGCAGGTGTCACGAATGTGAAACAAGTTTAGTAAAGTTTTCAGTTCATCTTACTTCTCAACTGCCATCCAGTTTATTTGACTTGGAACAAGTTTTCTGGAAAGCAGGTTATGCAGAAGACCATTAATTTTAAACTAGTGTTTGTCCTTAAATTTTTATTACTTATTCTCTTTTTTTGTGCGTGATACTGAAGGTTATGCTTAGCTTTGTGCCGCAGCTGTGTGGTGTGATACTGAAAGTGATGCTTAGCTTTGTGCCGCAGCTGTGCGGTGTGATACTTATGGTGATGCTTAGCTTTGTGCCGCAGCTGTGCGGGCGCACTATCCGCGTGGACCACGTGGAGGAGTACAGGGTGCCCAGGATGCGGGAGGACATGGCGCCCGAGCAGCAGCAGCTCGCGCTGGAGGGCTGTGCCCCCGTGCCCACTGCTCCTCCCCCTCCTGCTGCTGAACACCGTGGCCGGCCTGAGCACGCCCGCCACGGCTCTCGTCACCACACAAGTTCCCACCCAAGTCACGATGATCAGTTGGCTGCAGGCGAGCCCAGAGCTGGCCGCCCCACCACACCTGAGCAGCACAACAAGAGGCCGGGCTGCAGCAGCGCGAGTCAGCAGGGTGAGCTCAAAGAAGAATGGACGAGTCCGGCCGTGGGTGTGTTGGACGTTGCTGGGTGCGTTGTCGACGATGTGCTGCTGCCCCCTAGATTATTTGGAGTCTCCATTAACGAAGGTATTTCTTCTTTTATTGTTTCCAAGTTATATGTTCATAAAAAGCATTTGCATTACTTTGTATCATGCGTTTTGGTTCAGTAATTGTGTATGCTACACCATGTAAAATCACTACTTGTTCACCACGTTTCCCTTTATGAGAATGTATTTCATTTTTCTTTCATGCAATATTTTGAACCTTTCTCTCATAAACTGAATAATATCCACAAATAATTCTTCCATTAAGTTGTGTTGCTGTAACTGTAAATGATAATGCAATTGTTTTCCAAGTGGATCATATCTTGTAATTGCTTTAGGTTGAGTTTTCTCATTGAAGCAGTGTATGTATGTGTATTTCACGCCAAACGCGGCCTATTTTCAACTTCTTTGCAACTCTTGAAACAATCCTATTATTTGTGCTGGGTAGTATAGTACAATAAGGGTTTGCAACTCATGAAATACTTACCGAGTATCCTCGTATTTTGTGTAGTAGAGTACAATAAGTTTCAGTGTCAGGTTGTCTGATAGTTTACGTGTCACTGAGTTCCTCGCTCACTGCGAGGAAGTTTCACTGTCCACATGCCACCAACCACGCAGCGAGGTACGCCGTTATGTGTTCTGCAGCGCTTGTTTATTGTCCGAACACTGACCGGGTCAGTGAGTGCAGTTTTCCATTTTAACTGAGGCAATGTTAAACAGTATTCCAAGCTCAGTCAGGTGCTATTTTTACCCCTTTGTCTCGATGTGAAGTTCATAACAAAGCAAGAGATGAGCCCTTTTATACTTTTATCTCCACGTTTACAAAATAGCCGCATTTCAAAGCTGAACCTGGAGAAAATGTAGGTAAATATAACTAAGCATGGAATACTTAGAAGGAGCTTCCGTGTGTAAGTGAGCATAATTGCCTAGCGAGTCATTTGAGTGCTTTGAGGCCGTCGGAGACTCGCCAGCGTTCGAGCGCCAGGTCCTGAAGCGAGGCAACTGCTCACCGGCGGCTGCGGTCCTCATTGCATAGGTTCCCCTTCCCTTCTGCATAGGTTACCCATTCCCTTAGTTCCATATTAGATGAGGCTTTCCTCTTTTTTCTCTTGTGAGCTCCCGTACTGTGGCCAGGAAGGCTCAAAATAACTAATAACTTGATTTATGTATACTTATTTCGTGTGCTTGAAGTTACGTGGTTGATCACAGGAATGTGTTACTAATTACTTGTGTGTTTTCTCTTCGGTTCTGTACCTGTTAATTGGTCTTGTCAGCTTTTATTCATTATTACTGTTAGGACAAAATTTCCTGTGTAATATAGCCGTCTTATCTATTTTATTTCATTTATTTGTACAATAGGAATGCTTCTCATGAATTTTATAGGTTTTATGCAGTTGGTGGGTTGGAAATAGTGATGGCAGTTGCAGTTTTTATTATTTCAAAATTCACTGCTATTGTGATGTATAGAGTACTAAGAATAATGCTTATCTAGTGCTCTTGAATTGATTTCAAATTTTTTTTGTAGATGTTACTGCTTCTGAGAAATCAAGCAGTAAATCCAAGAAACGTAAACACAACAAGAAGGAAATGAAATGCGAGAAAGTCAAGAAGAAGAAAAACAAGAAACGCGCTCGCAGCAACTCTTCATCGACCAGTTCGGGCGGCTGCTCTGATGATGGCAGCCTGCCTCCGCAGACCGCGAGGTGAGCTCCATGTCGCCCTCCTACACAGCGAATCCCCGGTGGGCGGCGGTGCGACTTGCGGCAACTCGCCCTCACCAACGAGCGCCCATAAACCCTGCTATTGTAATTCGTGTTCCGCTTCGCGGCGATCTGTCCTTGGCTACGAACCGCGCGGGGTATTGGCTTTTTTCTCATGCGCCTGAATGCATGGTGATGCGGCGCACAAACGGGCTTGTGTATATGTTCTCAGATTTGTTCTTCCGAGCTACAGCAGCAGGGTCGAGCTTTGTGTCGGATGGCTGCTTTAGCGCGTTCACTGTGATGGATTGAACTGAAGTTCAATATTCAACTCAAATGTAAAGACAAAAGTTCTTAACAATTTTATAAAAACCAAACATTAACTTGGCTTATTGAATGCCATAAAGTTTAAAGAATTATCAAAATATTGCAAACGCCCTATCGATGGTTTGTATCACAAGCAATGTGTTAAGCATTTATATTAAAGGCAATGTTCTGTCAGTTCTTCATGCTGCTCTTCTGAACTAGAATGGAATTGAGGTAAGCAAGCAAGACAATTTCTTTTGTGTCGAGCTGCAGTAGGTACGAGTGGGATGAAGCTTTGATGTTGAGGCAAGTTCTGTCACCCCTGCATGGGCTCTTCTAACCAGATTGTAATCAAGGCACGGAAATAAGGGACTACTCCATTTTCGGGCTGCTACCCGGGGGCCAGGTCGGCAGACAAGAGGCACGCGCGCACCAAAGTAGGAATCAGTTGATAGAGGTCACGTTCCCCATCAATTTTCATGCCCAAGAAAAAGTACATTTGTTTTAATGTAAGAGAGTAACCAATTCGCAAATGATCACTTGCGGTTTTAATGGCATTTTTTCCTATTATCAGTAATAATAGAGGCGATAGACGTTATTCGTTTCCGAACTATGTTGACTCGACCTCGGAAAGAATTGCTGTTCATTTCAAGGAGAGACAACTACGGTTTAAATGTGAGGGGGGAATTGGTGCTCCCACGTGTAAAATGTGAGGTCCCGATCTGGAGGTTAGAAAGAGCTTCCTTCTGTTGAAATAGAAGAATAGAAGACTTTGGTTTCGCTACGGACCATTGTTTCTTTGGTTGAGCGGTCTTATTTCAGCACCTATTACTCTCTTCTTGAACTTATATATCTTGTTTTATAATCTTTCAATCTTTCTGTTTCTATGCGTGGGGCGTGGAGCCACTCTTTCGATAGATTCTCTATTCTTTTGATTGTATTTTAAATGGTACTTTCTGTCTTGGGAGCACGTTTGCTGTGGTTAGCAAAGCTTAAACTAACTGATAATTCAATCTAGGTTGAAGGATTTAATCTACCAAGGTATCATAAATATGATTACAAAGATGAATGTTCAGACTGATGAATTACGCACGTATGATTTTCTTTTCACTTCATGCGTCTTTCTAGAATATTGGTCATCCCTTGATTCTGCACTTGAGAAAAAGGTGAAATTTTCAATCCGTTTTATTGTAGTTCAAGGAGATTATTGTACTTGTCTGCTGCGTCCAGCAAAGATAGTATTTTTGGCTAGCTGGTTACGTGTCCGGGCTATTTCAAGTGAAAATCATTTTGAAAGAAAGATGTCCCAAATTTTTGGTTATTTTAATCAGGCCCTCATTTCTGTCTCAGACGTAATCCGTGGGTTAAAAACCCTTATGTTCTCATCGATTACATTTATGGCATCAATAAATTTGTAAGCCGCCATCACTTAATCTTGCAGTGTTCTTTGTTCAAAGCAGCGAGTTCAAGCCTGATGAAGATGCCTTTCATAGCTCAGGTAGCAGAACTCGAAAATATTTTTCGTTGGTTTAAGTTGAATTTACTTTATTTCGACATCTCATATTAGGGTTGAGTACCAGAGTTTCACTGCGTATTCCAGATGTGTTCGGACCGAGTAACTTAAAGAAGGGAAGTGGTACAATGTCTTTTGGCTTATTATCCAAATTTCTTCCATTGAAACTACAAATCTTGTTTGCATACTTTAACGCGCTCTCCTCCTTCCCTGTCATGCCCGAGGCCTTGACTCGTTGTCGAAAGCTCTTTTACTCAACTGCATCGATGGAACCCGTCAGGGGGATACAAATATTGTATCTATGGGAATTGGCGCTCCCAGGGGGACTATGTGAGGGCCCGAGCT
>JACJUY010013636.1:4228-17781 GCA_014220935.1 Platorchestia sp. MABIK | reverse complement strand
CATATGTTTAATAATTTTTATTTTTATTTGAAATTTGAAGACATCATACATTACCCTATTTCCACAGTGATTCCGCGTCGAATGAGACCAAAATCACGCTTCTAAGTTGAAAATTGTAGGGTGAGAATTGTTTTGCGTAAATATGTGTTTTTTTATGTTCGCACTATAACTCATTTTCTATTGCGAAAATCAAAATTTCTTATAGAAGCAAATGTCTTCAGAATTCAATTTTACACATTAATTTTTGTTCACCTAATTGCGATAAATATGAAATAACTAAAATTTGAAAATTCCGAAAATTTTAGGGTAGTACCAAACCGTATAAAATAAACGACAGTTGCGTTAGGAGTTGAATACTTGATAGGTGTTGAACGAATTGAAATATTTAAACAATTTCAACAATTTAAACAATTTATTTACCACAGGTGATACAGAGGTAGAGTGTTTCTTTAGTCTAGTACAATGGTCAAATTTGAGTATAGCTATCCGTGGGCCCGAATAAGTTCAGACTTCTAGGGCATCTTACCATCAACGGTTACCATACGTTTTTCTAAGGTGTATAATAATGTTTAACCTAATTCACTTAACCTATTTTACATTATACTGATAATTTAACTCGATATTTGATGCTTCATTTTACAATATAGGTCATATGGACTATATTTAACAGAATATTCGATAAACGTTTTAAGAGCAGACTGAAGATCGTCGATATTAACCATGGCATTACATTATTAAATTATAATTTACTGTTGTGAATATATTTTTTCAAACACTAGCACTGGAAGCTTATAAATATCGTCAATATTACTGAAAAATGACGCGATGGACAGTCTACTCTTGCAATCACACATGAGCTCAGTTTACCGCAGAAGTAGTTGATTTTGTTGAAGGTATAATGGATGAGAATAAATTATATTGCCTTGAATCCTAGAAAACCAACGTTTCGGAATTTGAAACCAATCTTTCCTAAATACCTGTCAATAAATGTGTACCTCGTAACAAACAAAGGAAAGATGATTTACTACACAACAAAATTTTGTATTAAAATTCTCACCAATAAAAGGCAGGCACAAAAGATTCCCAATAGTCAGACACGAGGAAGAACGGCCGTCGTACAAGGCTAACATGATCATTTCATAATCAAAAAGAACTGTGAGCAAAAATAAACGTTTGTTGAAAACATTGAAGTTAATGTATCATTTTATATGGAACTCCTTAACATAAAATTACTTGTTTACTTAGTTGTAGCAAAACAAAAGGTATTCTAATGTCTACTTCAAGAAAAAATGAAATTAATTCCTCGAAGTTACGCAGACTAGAGCGCAAAATGAAGAACGCAACGTTAATAAGGAAGTAAAGTTTTACCGACAACAATGCTACGGAGCTCTTAAATTAACTTAGGTTAGTTTCGGTCTCATTTCTCACAACAATTTTTCTAGAAGAGCAAGGAGGAAGACTTCGTTTAGTAGGGTCTTTAGGGAGCGCAGGGTCTAAGCACATTTATCATAGAAACAGTAAGTTGCGAAATAAATTTAGGAAACAAAAATAGAGATGAAAATGGGATAGATGCTGCAAAACAAGACAGTAGTGAATCAAAAAAGTCAGACAATGTTGAACTGATCGCTTAACTTCTTTGATTATCGATGGCCAAAAGAAACGTGCCAAAATCAAAGGAAGTGTTGTATCTATGCTGAAATTAATTATTTTTGGGTTTCAATCATCCTGCTACGAAGATATTCTAAGAGAGCAACGATGCAGGCACTATTTAGTATCCAATTAAAGGATCGCCGAATCCATGTAGAAGATTTATTCCCGCGCAGGTTAACAAGCACAAATAAACGGTAACAAACAAGGAAACATGATGAAAGTTGAAGAAAGTCAAAGGTGCTGAAAAACAGGACAGCAGTTAACCCAAAAAGATTGCCCTAAAACAGAAACAAAACATTTTATTTTAACAAAAAGAAGGCCTCCTTAACGCTAATTCTTATGGACACAAATGTTGCGTTCCCCCGTGAGAAAAAAACTCATAAGATCATTGATGACATTGAACAACTACAATATTTAGCAACTCTGTAGTATGCTGTAGTAATCAGATTTGAGTAGCTCACAAATGTGCATTTAACTGCTAGAAAGGAAGCTAATTGGTGCAATCATGTTTTCTAACTCGGTGGTTTTTAACCTGATCCTTACGAGCAGAGGAATAGTCACATATTTCACATTTGAATACCTGACCATTACCATGTTTGCTCGCTAGGTGTAGTTTAACGTTAAATTTATACGCAGATGAAAAGTCACATAATTCACACTTGAATACCTTACCTTCACCATGTTTGCTTGCTCGGTGTTCTTCTACTTTCTGTTTGTACGCAGAGGAATAGTCACATATTTCACACTTGAATGCCTGACCTTTACCATGCTTGCTTGCTTGCTCGGTGTTCTTTTACCTTCGGCTTATACGCAGAGGAATAGTCACATATTTCGCACCTGAACAGCTGACCATTACCATGTTTCCTCGCTAGGTGTATTTTAACACGGTTTTTAAATGCGGAGGAATATTCACATAATTCACACTTGATCAGCTGGCCCTTACCATGTTTGCTAGCTAGGTGTATTTTAACGTTTCGCATAAGAGCAGAGGAATAGTCACATAGTTCACACTTGAACAGCTGACCATTACCATGTTTGCTTGCTAGGTGTAGTTTAACGCTTTTTTTATCAGAGGAATAGCAGCATAATTCACACTTGAACAGCTGACCTTCACCATGTTTAATGGCTAGGTGTTGTTCAACATAATTTTTATACGCAGAGGAAAAGTCACATAGTTCACACTTGAACAGCTGACCATAACCATGTTTGCTCGCTAGGTGTAGTTTAACGTTATTTTTAAACGCAGAGGAATAGTCACAGAACTCACACTTAATCATCTGATGTTTACCATGTTTGCTTGCTTGGTGTCTCTTCACGCTGGTTTTATGTGCAGAGGAATATTCACATAGTTCGCACTTGAACAGCTGACCATAACCATGTTTGCTCGCTAGGTGTAGTTTAACATTATTTTTATACGCAGAGGAATAGTCACATAATTCACACTTGTACTCCTTACTGTTGTCTAATGCACGTTTTTTAGGCGCTTCTGAACTGGACTTAGTGACATCGCACAACTCACACTCGTTGTAAGAACCCAATTTGTGCCTCACCCAGAGATGCAGTTTCATAACATCCTTCGTACCAGTGGAGTATTCACAATGTTCACACAGTACGGGCCGTGAAATGAGTCTGTCAGACGGTGCGGCCTCAACACCACTGCCGCTACCCGACACATCTGGAAGGGGCAAGTCAACGCTCCCTTGGGATTCTCCAGCTGGTCCCTGACGAACGGCACTCGTGTTGCACGCACCAGAGCTGCCTTCCCTCAACTCGTCCTCTGCCTCTGCGTGCCGTGGACGTGCCTTAGTGCAGTCGTCGTGTATTTCTCTCTTGAAAGTAACTGCATGAGAGCCTGAACTAAAACGGGCCTGTGATGAAGAACTTTTCCCGATTATTACTGATAAGGATTTTTATGGAAAAAAATTATACTCCAATTGCAATTAAAAGTAACTATGTACTTGGTAACCGTGTACTTTTGAGACAAGGAAGCAAATGTCTGCAAATGTCTTTTTAATCTGAAGCAAATGCGCTCAATTGTTCAAAACAAAATACAAGAAAAGTACATGAAAAATAATACAGGACGCAAAAATAAAGTAGCACCAGAGAAATTTGAAACGCACATTCTCTCTTCACAGCCGGTATATACTTCAATACAAAGCAAAAATTTAACGAAGCATTCATGCAATATCTTCTACATGCAATGGCGCCTGTCATGATCACAATATTTCGGATAAAGATTCCTGCACGAAATTTTAGTGTTGACGTTTTTCTCTTTAAAATACAAAAATAACTTGATCATTCTTCTTATATTTATGAGCAAATTCAATTGCATTAGTACTATTGTCTTTGAATAACTGCGAGTGGCTGAAGCTATTTCGTACACTAGCAAAACAGCCAAAAATTATTCATTCTTTGATGTTACACACAAAGCAAGAAACACGTATAAAAATCAGAAATCTGACTTCTGAAGTAATATACACGGTTTCAAGTGTTGCAAGAGTTCCACATGGAGGTCTTTTCATAAAAAATTTGGCAGCAAATGATTGAAAAAATTGAGAAGGCAGAAGAAAACTTCAAAGGATCTTGAAATGATCACTTGCATAATCCAGTTAAGATGCGTCGTTTAATTTAACTCACTGCGACACAACACAATTAAGAAAGGGCTCCACGACACTGGGGATACAAGAAGCATGTTGAAAATAGCTTTGATACTATTAATCAAGAGATCATAGCTTAATCCACACTGGCTGTTGGGGAAAGGGAATACAGTGGATCACATAGAGAATTACAAAACAAGACTCAATACCAGCAGTCAAAGACACCATCACGCTATGACAGGCACACCAATTTTTGAAAATAAGATATATTACACTATCCACCAATTATGCAATCAAATCTCAAATCAACAGAATTGAAACTCGAGAATAATGGAGTGTGCACCGAGACTATTTTCTGGAACCAGAGAAAAAAATCGCTCAGCTGCCTATAAAAGCGTTTAGCAATAAATTAAGCTAATCTGAAGTGAGATGCATTAAATCATTCATAAAGCAATTGGAATACAATGATTTCCACTGATTGATAAGTCTTATCAATTATGCAAGAAATGCTCAAAATAATGTGAGGTGAAAGCAGTGATAATGATTTAAATGTCAAAAAATGATGGCCAAGAATATGTAAAAACTGACTACACATAAAATAAATTCAAATTTTGCGTGTAATGATAAATACTTCACTTAAATCAAACGAAGCATTCAAAAAGAAAGTAAGAAACCAATTGGAAGCACTTCAGAGGAGAGTAAGCAACCAATTAGAACACTCAAGAAGCACCCAATTACAGCACCTGGGGTTCCTGATGCCAGTCAATGGGCTCGTCCTTCACAGTAACCGCCTCCAGCTCAGCGTCAGGCACTTCAATTTTGATGTAAATTTCTTTTAGATGGCTCCCAGAGCTTGGCCCGTCACCTGCAAGTGACACGAACTCGTTGAGAAAAATCGCATCTGAGATAACAAGTCTAGTCACAGTTTATTATGTTTTAAAATAGAAAGATAATTTCAAGATATTGAAAACGTTAACAATTTTCTTAGTATTTGAAACTGTGAAAACTGAAGCGATTTAGCAGGTTAGGAAAAGAAATCTAGTAATACTTACAGGGAACACAATAAAATTCTTCGAACAAAATAGTTAATCCTTCAAAAGCTTTAGAGATGTAAATGAGCTGAATGATATTTCACCTCACACCAGCAAATATAAAAGATGATAAGTAAGAAACAAAGTCTTTAGAATAAATGGTATATGCAAAACTAGCAAATACAGTACAAATTGCCATTTATAAGCGTACGTTGCACTTCACTATACTTTTGAACGACATTGTACACGTTCGAATTAAAAATTAGTGGACCAATTTTTAAATCATTCATACAAAATTTGGAATAGAATGAAATCCACAGAGTAACATGTTTTCTTAATTATGACAGCATTTCTAAACCTTGTGGGAGGAAGTTTCACACTGAAGACAAAAACCAAAAATCTTTAAACCACTGAAATCCTCATCTTTAACACAGCAATACCAGTTTTTCTAGTTTTCATATTGAATTAGAACACGCGCAACTCAGGTGTTCTAAAGAGAGGAAGGAGGAAAGCACCATTCAATATGGTGTTGAGGGAATTCAGAAAAGTTATCGAGGGCTTCCTGATCTTAAGTAAAAAGGAGAGAACTAAAAATACTGAATAAAACATTTACTTGAATTAAAAATTGGAAGTAAAACAATAAGATTGAACGTTTTGAGCATTCACTCATCCTCAGCAAAGTAAATGTGCCTGGAAAAACATGGAATGACTTAGAAAAATGATAAATTGAAATAACTTACCTTAAAACTGATTGTTAACTACTGATAATGAAAACCAACTAAGTTGGTCGTTTAAAATTGGCTTTTTTCTCAAAATGAATAGACTAAAATCCTTATATCAGAGAGAAATTTAGATCTACTCAAAATTTGAAAATTACAGCCAATATTGATTAAATGGATTATTACAATGCTCTGAATGGTTCCTAATAGCTGAATGCAAAGGAATAGATAAAATGTTTCCTTTGCGGTAACTTCTACTTCTAAAATATTTCTTGTGTGGCTCAGCCAACCTACAGCCTAGAGTACGCGACGCCAAACCGACATACGTTCCTATACGCAAGACTATAGATATTATCTTTGCTTCACTTTTTACCAGTCCTCATACGTTGATATTTGGTCTTTGGACAGCGTTTTTTGCTAAATTATTGGAGTTAGCCATACTTGGTTCATTTTTTATTTTTGATGGGAAATTTTATCAACAACTTGAAGGTTTGGGAATGGGTCTTGCTCTGTCTCAAACATTTGCAAATATTTTTTGTGTCATATTGAGGAAAAATGATTAGACGAATGCCTTGTAGATTTTAAGCTAATTTTTTATAAAAGTTATGTAGATGATACCTTTATACTTTTTCACGGTAAGTCTCATGCTCCACTTTTCTTAGATTACTTGAATGAACGTCATAGAAACATTAAGTTCACAATGGAGGGTGTAGAGGGACTCAAACTTTCCATCTTAGATTGTTTGGTACACCGGTCTGTGAATAGGTTCAAGTGTTCTGTGTATAAGAAAAAATGTTTTACAGGCTTAGGAACTAGTTTCTATAGTTTTCGCCATATATTTTCAAAGTGAACTTATATGGACATTAATCTTCAGAGCATTCAATGTTTGCAGTACTTATAAGCTTTTGCATGGTGGGTTCACCTTTATGAATGAATATTTCTGTAAGAATGGTTTTTCAACACGACCAATAGCATCTCCTATTGGTAAATTTTAGGAAAAAAGTTCGAAAAACTGTCTTCTGTGGAATCAACCTGTGAGGACATTCGTTTTGTTTTGTTTCCGTATTTTGGACAGGTCATAGTTGATATTTTCAAAATAGGCTCATTTCTTTGTTCCAAAGACTTGCTTCCTACCCCAATGCAGGCCTCCCTAATTTACAAATTTTGTTGTGCACGACGTACATCTGAGTACGTCGGTTTGACGTCAAGTACTCTAAACTGTAGGGTGGCCGAGCATCAAGGTAGAAGTTATCGAACAGGAAATATTTTATCTAGTCCTTCGCATTCAGCTAATAGGGATCATTCAAACCATTGTAATAGCCCGTTTGACATCAGTAATTTTAAAATTTTTACAAGATCAAAATTTCTCTCTGATTTGAGGATTTTAGGGTATTCATTTTAAGAAATAAGCTGATTTTTAAAAACCAACTTAGTTTGTTTCCATTGTCAATAGTTAACAGGCAGTTTTCAAAGTTAGTAATTCAAATTTATCATCTTTCAAACTCGTTTCATGTCTTTCCAAGCA
Organism: Platorchestia sp. MABIK; assembly: GCA_014220935.1. Taxonomy (NCBI): domain Eukaryota; kingdom Metazoa; phylum Arthropoda; class Malacostraca; order Amphipoda; family Talitridae; genus Platorchestia; species Platorchestia sp. MABIK. Next base: position 10,259 of record JACJUY010013636.1, on the reverse strand, counting down.
CATTTATTTTATGGAAGATGAGCAAATGTTTGAGCAAATTTTGAAACGTACAATTTTATCATTTTACTTGCATTTTTTAACTCAAGTAAATGTTTTATATGGTATTTTTAGTTCTCTCCTTTTTAGTTAAGAAATGCAGAATCTATGCACAAAGCGCACAGAAACAGTGGCAAGAAAGCAGTTTACAAAATAAAGTTAAATTTCATGCAGAAAGTATTAAATGCTGAAAACAAGACAACAGTAATCAAAAATTGGTCCATAACAAAAAAAGTTTTCTTTTTGAAGAAAAAGAAGGCTAACCAAACCTTTAACTCGTGACCAAATATAATTCCCCCAGGAGTGCTTACTCCCACAGATAAAATAGTTATATCTACCTTAGGGGGAAAGGTGTAAATACTTAGTATTACAAAAATAGCATGGTTTAGCAGATACAAAGAATATCAGAGAGAGGAGGATTACCCTAGAAGTAATTCTTATTAAAATCCATCGTGTGAACGCTCATGTTGCAGACACTAAAATTTTACAATCAAAATTAACAAAAAATATGGTACTTCAATGATCTATGCCAAACAAAGATATAAAGGCAGTATTGCACTTTCAATTATTCACACATTATCTCCACATTTGGCTGAAAAACCAAAGTGTAGACAAAATGACAGCATGAAACCCAGAATAAATTGCTGATGATGTTGAGAACATCTAAACTATTTGCCTCTAATGTTGCCATATCTCCACTCAAAGTTTGTGCTTTCAATTTGTCTATGCTCCAAAAATTTATAAAACGTATGTAACAATCGCATTTTATTCAAACTTTTTTACATCTTCTGTATGACTTGAGAAATTCTATTCATCTTAGAATTGGCTGTACAGCCAACGTCAAGATGACGATTTAGGAAAAATATTTAATACGCAATTTTGTTCTCCATCAACAAGATTATTGGGACACAACATCCTATAACTCATTTTCCTTTTCTCATCTATTACTTTTCATGATATCAAATGCAGCAGGTATAGTCCCTGAACCAGTATGGTGAGCTTTTCTCTTAATACCTTTTTAGTTGATTTCCACACTAGATGGGCTTGGTTTATTACTGTAATATCATCTGTTTTTGTCTCATACCCAAATAGAACCAAGCCTCACCTTGCTTCCTGTCCTCTGCTGCAGCTTCCTGCTTGAAGTCCTGCCTGCAACACAGCCTCTCCACTTCAGCATCAGTCAGCTTGTGCACCATAACCACTGCGCGCTCCATGCTGGGTATTTAGGCACCTGAGCAATGGGCAATGCTATTTGCATTAATATTCGAGAAAACTAAGCTAAAACCTGTCAAAAAAATGATACTGTTTTTTCCATCATTCCAGAAAAAAGATATGGACCAAATTATGAAACAAAGCATCTCATCACATTTAGTGAATTGGATAATTTTAGTTCATTCATTAAAAAAAAAGAGTAATTTTATTTTTGTCCATGCATAATAGGATCAACAATCAAAGCTTATTTTGTAACAAAAAATATACAATCAAAACAAATTCTCTTCAAAGTGCAACTTTTTCTTTAATTCTTTGGTTTTTAAATGTGACGCAGAATATCGAATCACTCTGAGAGGTCAATTCTCTTGTTTTTTTTTTCATGATCTAATAGTCTTACAACAAGCTATTAGTAAAAGATGAGATTAATGATTGGATCTTTCATAATGAATCATGTAGTCAACAAAAATCATAGGTTTATAAGTCAGCTTGAACATCACAAGTTGTAGAAGTTACAGTCTTAAGTAGGGTTTACCATTGGTGGGACATCAACACAGCAGCAATAGTCATCCAGATTTAACTTCTAAATGTCATCTGTCTATTGCCAATTGAAGATCAAAAAATGATTGCGATGTCATATTGTTACTATCTATATCATGAGAAGATGTAATGAATGAAGGATATAATCATTCTGTCAATTATGAGTGGGCGTTGAGAACTGAAGCATTAAATTCAAACATGGCAACAGTTTTGGGATCAATTTATGTCAAAAGTACCATATTTACTGACACCTATTCATTCATTGATGCATGCAATCTAGATTAAAAATGAATATTCAGCACAAGCAAGGTTTTAAGAACGATGCACTAGAAAAAATGTACCTTCACAAATGAGCTCAAGAATAACAAAGTTCAACGAAAATCACTATAATAATATGAGCTGCGTCCGTCCGTGTGACTCCGTCTTTTAATTGATGGCTTTGATAACAAGGATAAAACTTAAGAAATACAAGAAATTATTCTATTGCATTTTTTTTCTGTGGCGATTCAAGTCCCTTTCACTTGCAATATGGTATCCAGAATACGCAATCAACGCATTTTACAAGTAGAAATTTTCTTTGGAGCTTTCTCTGTTGAAATTCATCATGTTGCTCTGATAGTTTTATTGATAATGCAAAAATAAATGTTTTAAATTCGTTTGACCAGTAACCTGGCTACCACTTAGTATAAGGCCCAAGATTTTGGAACTTGAATTGTGTTTGAAATTGTGATTTTCTCGAAAAGCTTCGAAGAGATAATAGACATTTCAGAATAAAATTCCGGCAAAAGAGGCCACCATTGATAGAAATATGTCCAACCGCAAGAGAGAAGTAGCAAGACTTCGACAGCAAGAAAGACGCCAAAGACGATCGGATGAACAACGCAAAATGGCAAGACGAAGCAATGCTGCTCCTCAACGAGAAGCTAGAGCTAAATTGACCCTTGAACGGCGTTTGGAAATTCTACAGAATAATGCAGAGCAACACCGAGTAGCTAGAGAGAGCCTAACACATGAAACAAGCAAGGAAATTCTTCTGCATAACGCTGAACAACGTCGAGTGGCACGAGAGAATTCAACTCAAGAAAGAAGTTTTTAAATTCTTTAGATTATAACCGAACATCCAGTGGCACGATGCTGCCAATTCTTCTTGCAAAATTTCTTCCGAAGATCCAATTGGACGACTGTTTGATGCCCATTTGATAGTGTGGGATGAAGCTCCAATGAGTCATCGTCACATGTTAGAATGTCTTGACCGTACCCTCAAAGATATCATGAATAATGATCTCCTTTTTGGAGGAAAGCTCCTGGTACTTAGTGGGGATTTCCGCCAAATTTTGCCAGTTGTCAGGAGAGCTCAGCGTCCTTCCTTGGGCAAGGCCTGCATGAAAAAATCTGTTCTTTGGCAAAGTTGTCAAATTTTCCACCTGAGAAGGAATATGAGTGTTGAACTGTGGAAACAATAATGATCTCCCATCATACGTCAGGCTCACCATACAGCAACATACTTCTATACATTCCTCTCAAACATTCATACTTGTTTGCCCTGTATCTGGCCACACTACTAACCATCCACTCCACTGTATTGCTTTTGCAACTTTCTCACCCTTAGTTCTAGTGCATCCATCTTCACTTATCATACAACCAAGATGTTTGTATTCTTTTGTTCTACCTGTTCTGATTTCTCCAATATTCCACAGTCTGTCTCTTATCAGTTTCATCACTATCTATAACCATAACCATACTTTTATCAGCACCAAAGTTCATTTTGAAATCTGCACTTTATCCATTCACAATGTCAAGCATCCTTTGTAGTTCATGTCCACATTCACATCATCAGCATACAGCAAACAACTCAATCTCCCATTACCAACTTTTAGTTCTAAGCCACTCATTCTCAGTCAAACTGCTAATTCTTCTATGTACAATCCAAACAACAGGGGAGACAGAGTACAGCCCTGTCTCACTCCTCTAACACTCTTCACTTGCCCTGTTTCCAAATTTCCTAACCTGTAGGCAGCACTTATGTTTTCATAGACTTTTTAGAATGTTTACTATTTTTCTAGTAAATCCAACATTTCTTAAAATTTCTAACAGTCTAAACCGATCCACTCTGTCAAACGCTTTTTTAATATCCAGGAATGCTAAGTATTCCTTCTTATCATCCTTCCTCATTCGCTCAATTATTTCACTCACTTCAAGCAAATTATCCTTGCCATGTCTACCTTGCTTACACCCATTCTGTTTTTCACCTAGGACTCCTAATTCTTCAACTAAATGTTTCATTCTATCATTCAAAAATACCACGAAAAATTTTACTTACAGTGTCCGCCAGGGCAATTGGTCTGTAATTTTCAAGTTCTTTCATACTCTTATGCCCACCCTTATGCAACAGAACTACATTACACTTGTTCCAGTCATCCGGTATTCTCTCACTCTTCCATATCCCATCAAATATACACTTTAGCATATTAACTACACTCTCTCCTTCACATTTAAAGAACTCATATGGGATCTTATCAGGGCCACATGCATTTCCATTTTTCACTTTCTTCAATGAAACTTACAATCTCTTCACAAGTAATTTCATCTTCCATTTGCAGCTTATGTTCATCAATCAGAAAATTTTTGGGTTCATCATCCGTTACCTACTCATTCATTCCACCAATGTCCTCCTAGTAGTCTTCAACTGCTTTCACCATTTGCATCCTATCACGCACATTGAACCATTGACTACTAATTTATCAACTTGAAATTCACAACCATTTTCATTACCTTGTATAAACTTCTACCAATCCTTTATACCATCCACACCCTCTTTCCTTACATTTTTAACTTGGTGTCTCTCCTCTTTAACTTAAGTCTCAATTATCATTCTCTTTACATTCTACTGCTGGTCCTTGTTCTCATTCCATCGACTCAGCCATTCATTCCCAGTAATTCTGTCTTTCACACATTTTCCTCATATTATGTTGATTCTTGTTTAACGTCTTTCTTCTCATTCATTCTTCCTTTATTTTATTTGTAAACCACCTGGCATTCCCTGTACTTTTTCAGCATTTCATTCTACCAAGCTTTCGCTCTGCTACATCATACAAGGTTCTTGCAATCTCACCGTTTAGGTCATTTACATTTTTGCATCTGTTCCAGTTACATCTGCTCAATTCATTCCTAAATTATTCCCAGTTTGCCATTTTTAATCCACCAGTTTTCTTTCACACTAGTGACCTTCTGCATTGACTCTTTGCCACTCCACTCATATTCAAGCACAAACATTTTATGGTCACTATCAATATAAAAATAATATTGATTTACAAACATTTCTTTGACACACACTCTTGCTCTACTATTCACTATCATATAGTCAATTGCAGTTTTCCGTTCCCAGCTTTGCCATGTATGCAAGTCATTTCCTATTGTGACATTCAGGTTCTTAAGTTCATTCTCATCACAGAAATCAATCAATTTTTGTCCATTCGTATTCACAGGCTTACCAAGTATACCAACATGGCCATTCATGACATGCATCACAATCAGAAAGCCATGTTCTCGCACAATTCTGTAAATATTTCATACTTTTTTACAATCTCTTGTTGAGCTAAAATCCTACCAGTTGTCACAACATAAAATCACAACAACACACTCTCTGGCATGCATCCTTTCATACTTGATGCTAACAAATCTTCACTCTTAGGTTCATTTCCAACAGGAATTTCTATTAATTTAGAATTTAGTGCATTCTTTATAATGAGACTAACTCCACCACCTCTTTTTTGCCAACTTACACGCCCTTTTCCCATCATATGGTACTTATTCTCCTTACATGCTAAACTATCACTCATTTGGATCTGTACGACACCAACATAATCCAATTTTCCATTCTCAAATTCTGCTACAAGGTCATCTAACTTTCCTGGTCATCTAAACCACACAACACAAATGGACAGTTCAATACATTCTTCATTTTTGCTCTGGCGGCTTTTCATTCATCCTGTTCCACCTTCCATTACAATATGAGTAGACCTGATCCACTGGATGTATCTCTTGGAGACTTTCATCTCACTTTCTTGTGTAAGGTGGACTCCATCTCCCCGAAAACATCCAGCCTGGATCACGCCATCCATATCCAAGAAGCTGGAACCCAACTCACGCTTTCTCATACTCTCCATCCTCATACTCATAATCCTTTTATGCACCTCTCTGTTTACCTCTTTTTGCACCCTTTCATATTCCACATCACAAGCAGGCC